>CAUYQG010073067.1:0-13555 GCA_963574415.1 Tarsius wallacei | reverse complement strand
GAACTTTTTTGGGAGATTCTTTGAACGTGTTTTCTCATTTCATGATGGATAATTTATAAGCGCACCTGTCCACACCACCCTGAGTGTTCAGCAGTTTTTGACCAATAATGGCATGACTCCTGTGCTCCACGCTCCCTATTCACCTGATCTCACCTGAGCGACTTTTTTTTTGGTTTCCCTGGATGAAGAAAGTCCCCAAGGGGAAACATTTTGCTGATGTGGAAGAGGTGGAAACAACAACAACAAAACACAACAACAGCAGAAGCACTAAGTGCATCACAATTGATGGGTTCAAAAACTAGTTTGGAGTAGTGGAAAAAGTAGTGGGAAAAGCATCTTGATAGGTGTATTGCATCAAACAGAGAGTACTGTGAAGTTTGAACATGTAACAGTATATACACAATTTTTTAAAATAAATTCTGGTTAGTTTGGTCAAAAAAAAAAAAAGAAGCAGCACTGTGCACCCATTCACATCCTAGGTTTCTCCATTCATCTTCCTACACACATTTAAGCTATCGTACATCAGCAAAACAATTCTGTATTTCTACCTGACAAGATACACTTATCCTGTGTGTATATTTATATTTATATAATTATTTATCTATTTATTTATTAATTGTGAGACGGAGTCTCACTTTGTCTCCCAGGTTGGAGCACAGCAGCATCGCATAGCTCACTGTAGCCTCAGATTCCTTGCCTCAAGGGATTGTCCTCCCACCTCAGCCTCTTTGGTAGCCAGAAATACAGGCACGCACCATCGTGACTGGCTGGTGTTTTAATTTGGATTCTTCTATAAATGTGGGTCTCTGTTTTGCCCAGCTGGTCTCGAATTTATGGATTCAAGGGATCCTCCAGCTTCAGCCTCTCAAACTCTGGGATAACAGGTTTCAGCCCAGCCAGGGGCACGCTGCACAATTCAGTTTCTGATTGTATGTGTTCCCAAGGCTGGCCTTGGACGTGAGTGTGCAATCCAGAAAATATGAAACAGTCTGAGCTCGATTTACTTACATCAGATTTTTGATGATGGGCTACGTGTGGAGGGCATGTTGAGAAGGGCAGAGTCACACTGGCTCAGGTCACCAGTCATGTATATGAAGGAGATATGACGCAGACACAAATATAGAAAAGCGCCCTTGAAACAGCAGGTAGAAGAGGGGCCAGGCGCTCTGGTCCCAGAGTCGCTGACATGTCGAGCGCTACTGCGCAGCCACAGAGCCCTCTCTGGCTTTGCACGTTGCACTCCTTCCGTAGGCACTTTAGTCCCTCCAGGAGCCTGGAAGGCACAGTCCCCACCCGGGCGCAGCTCTTAGCGCCATCGCACCATGTCCAAGGACGTGGGTGAGGGGCCCTCACCGCGGTTCTCCTTCTAGCTTGGGCTTCAGACTCTCACCCAGTTGGGACCACGCCCACCTCGATGGCCAGTCAGTCGACCTTCGCACTGGCTGTTCACGACAGGGGCATGACCGGGGCAGTTGGCTTCTGGGCACTGGCCACCAGCCGCCTATAGGTCGGTGGGACAGTCACGATTGGTCACCTATGAGGAACCCGGATAGCCCTGCCTCCAGGTCCCCTCGTGGTCTTAGGTTGCTCGAAAGGGTCTTGGTGATCCTGAGTCTCTTGGCACCCTCTGGTGGGGGAGATTAATAGATTTTTATGATACTACATTTAGACTATGTATTAATATATAAGAAATTATTGAAGTATCAATTAAATAATGGAATAACAAACCCCGCTTCTTGTTTCTGGAGGCATTATTTTTGGTTGTGGTCATGATGTACCCTCATGAATTAATAGACTATGCTGATTTGCATTTTTTTATTCTTAGTAAGAAAAATTACTAGACGTTGACATTTGTGTGGTGATAGAGGAATTGCTTCCAGATCATACTGCTTTATTGTTCTAAAGAAAGAGTGTATGCTAAAATTTTCCTCAGTGAACTTTTGTATATGTAGAACAAACATTGCTACTTTCTTAAAATTAAGGAAATTAGTTTCCTTATGTCATTACAACTTACTGTGATGTATGTCTTTAATTACTTGGTTACTATAGAAAATACAATTGAAGTGCAATATTGGTGATTTAAAATAAGTTCAGTCCAAAAAGGAGTGCAACAAGGTGAACAGTTTTATAAGGAAAATTTTGTACTTTCTATACAATTAAGAGATCAAAATATTTAATCTATCTTTGTGCCATTTTATGTAACATGAGAATGTGTGGTGCTCCTAAAATTTCTATAGATTTTCCATAATGAGTTTGGGCAGGATTCAAAAAAACTAGAATAAACATTTTGATGGTTTCTTTGCAGGGTATATCTTTACAAGAATGGAAAAATGTATTTACCTTCATATTTTTAGGTAGAATAAATGAACATTGATATGGACAATATTTAGGTTCTCTTTGATGAAGTGGATAGTGAGATGTAATGATTGATTCTGTAATGTTTTCCTAACATTCCTTTTACTCAGTCTGATTGGATTGTGTGTCCATATGTTCATTTTTCTTCAAGTCTGTGTCTGTGTAAACAAACAGGGGAACTCTGTCCCTCATCTGGATCCCAAGAGAATCCAGCAGCTGTCCAACTGCTTGGCCTGGGCTTGGTGAATGTGTTGCGCTGCCAGACTGAGCATGCTTCTATGGATTGTGCCCTTCAGACTAAAACTCTTTCTGGATTCTTTAAGCCAGATAATCATGGAGGAGAAGTGATAACTGGTACACTCATCTATTCCTTTAGTCAGCTTCTTTTCCAAACTTGATTTTAGATTTCCAGAAGGTGAAGATTTTATAATATGTAGTCTAGTCATAGCCTTTATAATCTATTAACTGTGATATTGTAATATTATTTTTATATGTAACTATATATAATATTATAATATATTTTTATAACTTTTAACCCTGGTTTGAAAAGTTTATTTTCAAAATAAACAAATGAGGTCAGAATAATACTATAAATTGAGGTAAAGTAATACATTCTTCCTCTTACATGCGGTGTTAAGTTCAATAGAGACAGAGTAACCTTGGCAGTTGTTTTCTAATGTTTATTGAAAACATACTGATCTAAAAGAAGCTTTAAATAAAAATGTGACTGAATAAGTCATTAAGAGATAAGATACAGTTTGTGGCTTCCATGATTATGTGACCAGATGCCAAAGCATTCGTTTCCATAGAACGTTTGGAATAGAGGGAAGTGTGATTATAGACCAATGAGTTTCTGTTGTTGTTGTTTACTTTATGAATATTCTAAAATGAGAATATTTTACCAATATAGGCTATAGTATTAGAGTCACAGAAGCCTCTATGATTTAAGCATATTCCTTTATGAATTACAAAGAAAACATTCATTAGACTTATGATACATTTCCTAAATTGATGGGGTTTTTACTCATGTTGTCTTTCTCATCTCTATGTGAGATGACACTGATAACTTTTTTTTTCCTTCCAGCTCCTTTTGATGGGGAAACTCATTCGATCAAGCTCCCTCCAGTGAACAGTATATCATTTGCGGTTGTTTACTCGATGTCGTCTGCCGCAGCAAGCAGTGTGATAACCATTTCAGTAGCTACCCTTCCAGCTCTTCCACAGTTAGTACTCGCCCTGCAGAGCATGATACAAATAAGTGAGGGGAAAGAAAATGTACGTTTTATGTTCTACTTCTATTTAACTTGAGGGTCTTGTGAGATTCAGTTTTTCCTTGGGTCCCTCTCAAAGTAAACATGTTTGCCACAATGTACTAATTCGAAATGTATAACATGTAGTTATTCTTATTCAAAGTGGGAAAGTAATTTCTAGTTGTATTCCTAATAAATTTGAAAAACACAGCCGGGTAACCTTTCTTCAGGCCTCCTCCCACTGTGGGAGATTTTCTGTTTTCTTAATAAATCCTACTATTAAAAAGAAAAGAAAACAATAGAAAATCACAGGTTTGTGTTTGGCTTCTTAGTGACTCTCCCTCAGAGTTACACATTTTTCATAAAATGAAAGTGGGGTTTTAAAGATACTGGCCTGTATAATCCTAAGAAATTTGTGAAGCATGTGGAGCGCTTTGGCTATAAAGATGAAGATTTTGTTTCAGTCATCAGGAGATGTGACAAAGGGGTGATATGCTTGAATTGAACATGTGAGCCACAGCTGTCTTTCTTCCATAAAATCCTCAAACTGGTGCCTGAAGAAGGGACGAGGTGTCAGGGAGTCCTGTGGCACCAACCTCTGGTTCCTCGTTTCTGATCCTTACAGTAAGGAAACTCTTTGAGCTGTTTTTTGGGAGACTTTGTCCCTTGTTCCTCCGACTCGTGAAAGCTAACTACGTTGTACTGATCCTGGCAGGATTGTATGTGGGTCTTTTAAAAGAAGCCAGAGTTCTCAGTTCTTATGGGCCCATGGTTTTCTGCCCAGGTGCTGCTGATTCTAGAAATCTGGAGAACCATCACACACTATCTGTTTACGTCAAGGGGTTTATTTTTATCCTTATTATTTATTTTTTTATTTGGGATTCAGGGGATACACGTGCGTATTTGTTACATAGGCATATTGTGTTTAGTGGTGGGGATTGGGTCACAGGTGGCCCATTCTAAGTCCAGGGATTTTAATCACATTCCATTCAAGTGTCAAACTTGGGCACCATCTCTAGCTCCTTTTCTTCCTCTGGTCCTCTCTAGTCATCCACACCTATCTTAATAAATCTTTTCTCCTCTACTTCAGTGAAGTCTCTCATAGCCATTCTCTCTCTCTCTCTCTCTCTCTCTCTCTCTCTCTCTCTCTCTCTCTCTCTCTCTCTTTCGTTGTCTCTTCCCTGCTTCAGAAACCATTAACTTCTTCTCTGGTTTAGTAAAGCAATCTCCTAACTGGAAACCTTTTTGCAGTTTCTACCCCTGGTGTAGCTGTCCAAGGAATACCTTTGAAATATGGGGCTGATGATGTGACGTCTTTTGAAGCTATGCATGGGGAGGCAGTGGAATGGTAAGAACATAGGAAAGGGTTTGTCAAGTACTGGAGTTTGTCAGACCTGGTTCCAGTGCTGTCCTCATAATGCATATACTGAAACTGCAGAAGTCTGACAGGCCTACATTTTAATCCAAATTCTGCTGTGAACTAGCTATGTGCCCTTAGACAATGCACTGTGCCTCTCTGTGTGTCAGTTTCCTCATCTGGGTACCTCCAGAGTTGTTAGCCTAGAAGAAAGCATCTGTAAACTCCGAGCCTGCATTCTTTATGCCTGGCATGAAATTGGAGCTGTAAAGGTTCAGAACTAGGGCGGAGAGGTAGCTAGAGTGAAGGTTTACGTTCTCAAATGACATTATCCTGTTGTTCCTCCTTCACAAAAGGGGAGGTCATCAAAAATGCTAGGAAAACTGGTAATTGGCTATAAAGGGAATGGCCCCCTCTGTGGGAGGAAGTGTGTCTACGTATTTGGTAGGTTTTCTGTTTCTAAGTATAATTTGGAACAAAATGTGTTAGAGAAGTTGAAAGAAAAATTTCCTGATTTCGTACAGAAAGCATTAGGAATGGCAGTGATACATAACCTTATGCTTTGGAAGATTGCAGAGAAAATACCATTCTTCTTAAATTTGAACACAGGATACTTGAATTTTCAGAATAATCAAATAAATCGAAAAAGAATCATTGGAAAAAAATACACTGTGTGACCATAAGTAATAATAGTTTAGTTTAGTTTAGTTTCAAGGGATACTTGTACAGGTTTGTTATATGGGTACATTGCGTGATTGTGAGGATTGAGCTTCTATTAAGCTTGTCACCCAAGTAGTGACCGTGGTCCCCAGTGGGTACTTTTTCAACCCTTCCCTTGTTCCTTAAAGTTTTATTACTTTCTCTCATAGAAAGTTTAATTTAACCTTTTGAAATAGACTTTGAACTGAAACTTTTGCATTCATCTTTCCTGTCAGCTTTTAAAGAAGTTGCATCTAATGTTGTGAGTTTGATTCTTTCTTAATAAGATTACAGGCCAAATATCTCATTTATCTTACATTTTTGAACAAGTGACTAAAAAATAGTTTTAAAAGACAGACGGCTCATCTCTGGAAAATTTGATCCTGAGAAATCTGCTGTTTGCATATTTTAGCAGAGGTCATTTTTAACACACCTCATAGAATAGAGTATACATAGGGAAACATGCACACGGGATACAGCTGGATTAATTTTCATGAAGTAAGCTTGTCTGTATAAGCAGTCTCTGGTTAGAAAAATCGGGATAACCGTGACCCTGGAAGCACCCCTATGGTGTCAAACCCTCTTCCATCCACTACTCTCCCTCATTTCCCACAAGGGAACTAACTGTCCTGACTTCTAGTATCAAATGCTATTTTTCCCATTTTGGAAACTTAAACAAATGGATTAGTGCAGCATGTACTCTATTTTGATTGGAGTGTTTATTTCCTTTCTGTTGAGTAGAATTCCTGATAATGTAGGATTTTGACCATTCATTGTGCTATTTATTTTCTATATGTCTTATATCTTTTTCATTGTCTATTTCTCCATTATTGCCTTCTTTTATGCTAGTTTCCTATATACCCTTTTATGTCTCCTGTGGTTACTTTTTTCCATATTTCACAAACTATTTTCTTAGCGTTTGCCTTGGAAATTACAGTTAACATTTTAAAATAATCTAATCTGGATAGAACCAACTTAATTTCAATAATATCCAAAACCTTTGCTTCTGTATAGCTCTGTTTTCTGCTCCCTTCTTTGTGCTATTATTCTCATTAAAAAATTAGATCATTATGTAGTATAAGCTCAAAAACCTAGTTTTGTAATTATTGCTGTTTGCAGTTGTCATTTATGTAAGAAAGGAGAAGAAAAGGTTTACAAACAAAATACATTTGCTTATGCTCTTTATTGCTGTCATGTGGATTTGAGTTACTTCAGCGTCCTTTCATTTCATCCAGAAGTCCATTAGTCAATGGACTTTTGTCATACCTTGAATAAATTAATAAAAACTGATTTAAAATCTTTAAGTTCAGTATCTGGGATTCCTCAGGGGCATTTTCTATTGCCATATTTTTCCCTATATATGGGTCATGTTTTCTTTTTCTTTGCATGTCTCATTTTTTTCTTGTTGACAATGGGACATTATAAATTGTGGAACATAGCAAGATGGAAAATCAGAATCCCTCCTCGTCACTAGAATATGTTGTTGTTGCTGGTATTTCTGTTTAGTGACTTTCTTGGACTAAATCTGTAAAGTCTGTAATCTTTGTCATTTTTGGCCAATGAAGTCTTCTTGTTAGCTTAGCATGGTCAGCTAATGATTGGATAGGGATTTCCTGAACTATCTGGAACCAATATGTTTCCCAGCTTTGGCCAAGGGATTCTCTTTATCTGTTGGGATATAACTTTAGTGCTTCAAGAGGCAGTTTGTAAGTCTGCTTTGTGCAGAGCCTCAGTGTTAGCCAGAGAGGGAAGATTAGGGCCTTCTCAGTTCTTTCCTGGGCGTGGGCACATGCAGCTGTGCACATGCATGTGACTTTCTAAATTCGCTAGATTATGTCAGTGCTTTTCTCATTCCCCTTGGACATCTGATTACCCACTCTTTTTTCTTTTAATTTTTTTAATCAGCCTATTGTTAGCCCCAACTGTCTCAGACAAGTTATGAGGTTAAACACTTTCCCTCTCAGATACCTTGGAGATGGGATTGTTCACACAGAACAAGGTCTCATTCAAGGTAAATCCCGAGAAGAAACTTTTCAGTGATCTGCAGGGCTCATCTACTACTGACAGTTCTCTGAGTCCAGGTTTGTACAGGACTCCAAACCCATTGTTTCCCCTTCTAATGACTGCTGGTCTGAGGTGTTTCACACCTACTGTAGCTGTGAAGCTGTTGGTTTTTCAGACTACTGTGAAAATGGGGTGAGGAGAGATCATATTAGGGCAGTTGACGATGTCACACAAAGAACAATGCTGTTCTTTCTGAGATACAACCATTTTTTTTCTGAATAAATGCTCTTTGGATGGTGACATGCCTTCAATTGCTTTCTAGAATTTTGCTAAAAGTTACTTTTGACAGTTTTTGCCAGTGTTTTCAATGCTTATATATAGGAGTAGATTTTCAGAAGTCTTTCGTCAATATCACAAACGTGCCTATCTATGATGACTTGTAAAATACTTTGCAAATTACCTGGCTTTTTCTAGTTCCTCTTTATGATCACTTTTCTCCCTTTGCTTACTATATTATCAAGAATCAGAAGCCAAGAAGTAATTTTCTGTTTGTTTCCACCCCAGATGATAGACCATTTACAAGCTTCACATACTTTTCTAAACAAAGCGTTCATACATTACACACCGAAAATAAGTAAATATTTTGTTGTAATCTTGCTGAGATTCTTAGGTCAAGAAATATTTATAGAAAACTATACTTCAGTACTAGAATAGTAATAAGCTGGCATGAAAAACTTAATTATTTATTTCCTTAGAATTTAGTGTCTTATTAATTGTAGAAATATATCGTTCACAGTAACAAGAACACGGTACCAACCTTGATGCCCATCAAAAGTGGACAGGATAAAAAATATGTTGTACATATACACAATGGAATATTACATAAAGTAAAACAAAATCATGAACATCGCAACAACCTGGATGGAATTAGAGTTTATAATACAGAGTGATCTCTCACAGAAACAAAGAGCTGAGTATCACATGTTCTCACTCATATGTGGACCTTGAATAACTACCATAATATTATAAGAAAAGGATTGACGGCCGGACTCGGTGGCTCAGCCTGTAATCCCAGCGCTTTGGGAGGCCGAGGTGAGTGAATTGCCTGAACCTGCAGGTTCGAGACCTGCCTGGGCAACTTGGCGAGACCTCATCTCTACAATAAATCAAAAATTAGCCAGGCGTGGTAGTTCCAACTACTTGGAAGGCTGAGGCGGAAGGATCGCCGGATCCCAGCAGGTCGAGGCTGCAGTGGCCGGAGCGGCCACTGCACTCCAGTCTGGGTGACAGAGTGAGACTCAAACTCAAAAAAAAATAAAGAAAATGATTGATAGTAGCGGGAAACTGCGAGGGGGATGGGTAAGTGGGATTGACTGTAGTCAATATCTGCCTGGGGAAGGGGGGGACACACCTCATCAACAATGGTACCTGCACAATGAATATTTGTATACCTAACCCTGAATTGTACCCCACAATTTTAAACCAAAGATTAAAAGAGGAAAAAATTTGTAGAAATATTTGTCATGCGTTGAGACTGGTTTTGCCTGTTGGCTTTGTACTCTGTGATTAGAAATCAAACTCAAGTGGTAAGAACTCTCCTGGAGTCATTGGTGTTCACTTAGTAAGTAGATTCTTAAAGGTTGCTCATTCCATGATTTTGAGAGGCATGCCTGGCCCCCAGTCCAACTTTTGAAATAGGTGAAGTTTCACTTGGATATTTCCTAACTGCAATCTACTTTCCTTTTGAAGTGTATGATCAGACTTTTGAGATTCCTCTTATATTTATTGTCCTCTTAGTTGGAAATTAAACCAAGATATTGGTTGACACTTAGGGTGTTATAGATAATTCACGTACAGAAAAGAAAATTTTATAGCTGTTCTTTTTTAATATAAAATTACAGTTTATATGAGAAATCTTATCTTTACATATAGTTTATCTGTCATAATATATAGAATTAGTTACATGGTATTCAAACCATAAATATGTGAGATGCTGATGGCAGAAAGCAGAAGTGCCACAAAAATGGAAGTTAGAGAGATGCCTAACCTTGCTAATAATTTTCAATGTTGATTTGATTGAGTTAAAGGAGGTGACGTTTTAGTCTAAGTCGTCAGAACACATTAGGCACAGCATGGTCTACTTTAGTATCTTTTTTCCTGGGGTTGATACAAATCAGCAGAAGATATGTTGGAAGACATGACAAACATGACATGTGGAGGGGAAGGTATATTTTGTACTGAGTTTTTTATTTCACTTCATCGTAGTGATGTTGAAAAGGAAAGAAATGCAATTCAGAGCTTCTCAAAATGCTCCTAAAATGGTCATGGCCGGGAAGACAGGGAAGAAAGGGTCTGCCTTTGGCTACCTCACACACAAAAACATCAAATTTGTGTTGGCGACTCTTGTTTAGAGAAACAAATTTTACCAGCTAATTATGAAGTTCACTTCAGTTATCACATACTAGCATTTGGGTGTCAAGAGTTCTAGTGAAGTAAATTAATAACTTGTCAAGACACCAAGAAATTTCTTCACAACTTAATGAAGAACACAGCTAAAACCATGTGAGGCACGAGTACTTAAATTGTTTTATATCTCGGATATTTCTTTTTTGACATGTAAATCCTCAAGCAAAATATTGATGATTATGCATATGTTCCTACTTTATAGAATTTGATTCAATTAAAATATTTAGCAAGTAGCACTAACCAGTTGGTTTAAATAAACTTTGCTGATTTTTTCAAATGTGTTTTAATTCCCCATATGTATTTTAAAATATGAGTGTAAATTTTCTGTGATAAATAATGATGTTCTGGATACAAAAGAAGCCTTCCTTGATAATGTTGTCATTGATCACACCAAAATTGTGTACTCAGTGAACATACCCATAAAGTAATTGAGGTAAGAATTCCCAAAGAAATATTGGTTGAAATTCATTGTTCCTGGTTACCATAGACTCTGTATTGAATAGATATCTGTATAATATGTGTAACTAATTAGGTAAGATATTCCATCTACAGGCCACTATTTCTTCAGTGGCATATGAGTGATTCTAATTGCAAGTATTGTATTTATAAGTCTAAACTATAGAACATCTCAGCTAGGTACCCTAAAATTGAGGGTCCTAAAAATGAACACATCAACAGCAGATACTTTTTCTAATCATTATTGCGATCACCTTCATTGTCATCATATTTCTTTTGTGCCAGGCATAAAGTTAAGTATTTCACTCTCCCTATCTCATTTAATTCTCACACAGATCCTGTAAGGTAGAGATTGTTATTATTTCTCTTTTACAGGGGAACAAACTATGTCTTAGAGCAACCAAATACTTACCCCTAAAGTCCTAAATATGCTCTCCATAATTTATTTGCTGCTATAGAGTCAGCAACCCTAAATGTTCTTGATTTGGAATTCCTAAAATGAAACTTTCAGTGTTTGAAGCATACAGTAAACATTTTCTAAACTGAAGGTCAATGCAATGCGTAGTGTGAAGAAAATATCAGAATGTGATTTAAAGATCCTCTACCATTCCATGACTACTCAAGAAGACTCCCATTTACCAAATCTGTGGTACATGTATAGACCAGGGCAAAAAGAAAAACCTATCCTTTGTCACTCAACCTGTGTTCGTACAGTAAGTGATAGGTAAGTGTCATGTGGTTGTATCACGTGGACATCACAGTGGCAGAACAATGGAGAAGTTGAGCTGTTTATTCTGCAGCAAGATGGCTTGAATTCTTCCAGACCTTTGTTGCACTGCTTGCTACCTGTGTGACTTGGGCCAGTCAATTAACCTGACTATACTCCGATTTTCTTATTTGTCAAATGGGTGTAAAACACTATTCTACTTCATAGGGCTGTGGTCAAGATTAAACAAAGTGCAACATGTAACACGCATAGAACTGTGTGATGTATGTTAACTTGTATTACCTGGCTACAGTATTCAGCTCTTACTCACAACTAAACTGTTCCCTGGAAGCACCACTGGGCTTTTGCTGTCTTTAATGCCATTGGCTTTTATATAACAATACATTTTTAACGTCAGATGCCTGGGACAACTGCCTTCTTATGTGTTAGAACTCAGTAATGCCTTACTGCATTTAAAGGACGTGGGAGTGATAAGAAAAACCGTTTTGCCTTCGTCGGTCTTGTACTTGTTTTACAAATATTGAAAGTGGAGTCATGTTGATGTAAAAATTGCTACTATACTCGACTAATGATGCAAATAGAAAAGGGTCTTCAAAACACATTAAAACATCTCTTATATACATTGCATTGCTTTGAGGAAGGGTTTCTACTTCAACATAGTCAATGTTTTCCACTGGTTAGTGCCCTGGATTTTCTCTGTGATCTTAAAAAGAACACCAAGTCAAGACTAGTTAATGTTTTGCCCTAGTATTAACAATTACAAATGCTTGTGGTGAAAATTAAGGGACGCCAACTAGGGATAGCAAAACACCCAGGGGCCAACAACCACAGCAGGGAGGGGTTGCCATGCTAGTCTGAAAGCACAAGAGTGGAAAGTCTCTACTGAAAACTGAGAAGAGCTATAGCTATAGGGCAGAGTCACCTTCCAGGAACAGTGGCCTTCAACAGAAGAAAAAGCCACTACTAAATTCCTGTGAGTTGTGAGGGAGTTGGTGGAATAAATACCCCGACTTCTCTTTTCTTCTGAACTGTTCTGCTGGTGCCTTCTATTGGCTGAGCTCGGTGGGAAGCCAGTTTTCATTGATGACTGATTTGTGCAGTCCATTCATATCAGCCTCCAGAGGTATAGAGCAAGAGGAGGGGTGAGAAGGGACTATGGTGGGAAAAATTGAGTAATTAAAGTGCCCAAGAGCCATGGGCCTGTGGTATGAGAAGACACTGGGAAGAGAAAGGAGTTTCTGACATAAGTGGAAAGAAGAAAGAGTGTGCCATCCTGATGCCAGGAGCTGGACTCCATGATGAAAGACCGTGTGCCCAAGGATAATGGGTCTCTTCAACATAAGGGAGTGAAAAAGGCTGAAGTCTGCAGCAAAAATGTCTCAATGTCCTTATGAAACAAAATATTAAGCATAGCACTGTTTTACTTTATGTGGCTTCTGGAGACCTGAGAAAATTGTTTGTCATCCATTATTCATATTCCATTATTCATTCTAATCTGTACTCATGCAGTTTTGTAGAAATGACATTAAGAATTGCATTCATCCTTTCTTTATGGACACCTATAAACAAACAGAAAAGCTTATTTTCTAATTATGTGATGAAAGCCTGTACAACTGCATTTATCTTGAATTTAGCTAAAATCTGATTTGCTTTTGCAATGCTATTTGGCGTTGACTTCAAGGCTTTGAAAACTGTAACAGTAATCAGTTTTCTTAAAAGGAGAAAGCTAAATCGTTGCTTTCAGTCTCTTAGATGATTATGTCTCTGGTGTGTTCATCCAGAAACAAGCGCAACTCAAATTTTCCACAGAGCTAATTTTAAGGTTACATTAAATCATTGGCTACTTTTTAAGTTTTTTCTCTGCTTTCCTTTGTTTCAGTAGAAAAATTCTTGCCTTCATTCATATTTGGCAATTTATCCAAGTCATTTGACATGACTGTTAAACATGCCTAGAATGATTAAAGTTAGTAACTTTAAAGTTGAATTAGATTTTCTCTCTAGAGTTTCATATACTAATTACTCAGCTAATAATAATAGGATCTTGTTTTCTTCATACACATATATTTTGCATATACTGATCACCATCATTGCAGATACATGTCTCTTTTCTCCTAAATTAATGTGAAATGTCTAATACAAATTATAATCATCTTAGAATTAAGGAAATGATTAAGAAAGACATTACATAAATAGGCTCATGTGATTGTGACAATGAAAGCATTTATTCAAGAATAACAACTT
>CAUYQG010073063.1:0-41375 GCA_963574415.1 Tarsius wallacei | reverse complement strand
AATGCCTCTGCGGTGTCCGTGGACAAGTTCCGTGTGGGGGAGCAGGCCCCCTGGGAGAGATCTGGAGTCTTTCTGTGTCCTCTTCTGCGGAGGTCTCACAGACCACGCTGCCCGGTCGCCATCTTGGCCCCTCCTCCTGATGATAGTATTGTTAAGAGAATGTCCTTTTTCTTAGGGTATCCATGCTAAAGTATTTAGGGGTAAAGGGTAATTTGCTGGCTAATGATTAAATTCAATAATAGCAAAATTAATAATACTATTTATTAAATTATAAAATGTGTCATATAAACATGTGGTATTATTTATAACATTACAAAATATAACATTAAAATATATCATATTATTTATGATGTTATAAACTATAATATTTATTACTTTATTATATCATATATAGAGAATGAGTGAGCAAGAGAGAAGGAGAGGTATTGTAGCAAAATATTAACAATTAATAAATATAGCCGGGCTCGGTGGCTCAGCCTGTAATCCCACGCTTTGGGAGGCTGAGGTGAGTGGATTGCCTGAGCCTGCGGGTTCAAGACCTCGTCTCTACAATAAATAAAAAATTAGCCGGGCATGGTAGCGCACGCCTGTAGTTCCAGCTTCTCGGAAGGCTGAGGTGGAAGGATCGCAGGAGCCCAGCAGGTCGAGGCTGCGGTGGCCGGGAGCGGCCACTGCACTCCAATCTGGGCAACAGAATGAGACTCCAACTCAAAACAAACAAACAAACAAACAAACAAATAAATAAATAAATAAATATAAATGACAAAAAGGTGAACTTTTCAGCCACTTGGATGAATTTAGAGTCTATCATACTTAGTGATCTATCACAGAAACAAAGAACCGAGTACCACATGTTCTCACTCATAAGTGGACCCTGAACAATTATCATAATACTATAAGAAAGGGATTGGCAGTAGTGAGAAACTGCCAGGGGAGGGAGGGTTGGGCACACTTCATCAATAAGGGTACTTGATCTCAAACCAGGTGAAGTGGGGACCAAAATGAGGCCCAAATTTTACCTGTACAATGACCATTTGTATACCTAACCCTGAATTGTACCCCACATCTTTAAAATAAAAATTAAATAAATAAAAATGAAGGATATTTGGAAATTCGTTATCTTACTCCTGCAACATTTATGTAAATTTGAAGTTTTTTTAAAAAAGAAATTCTTCAATAATATAAATTCATCTGTAATTTAGTATTTAAATTTTTTTCATAAACATTTACAGTACTTTTTAAAGCACTACAGACCACTGTGCCTGGGACTGAATATATTCTATAATAATTGGTACATACTCAGTATCTATAAAAAACTAGAAAAAAAAAAACTAATTGGCTAAATTTTGTGACTCACGCATGCATTCTTGGAATATAAGCCCATGTAAGGGTGATTCCTCAAGCCTATATGCATAACTTGTGCCTAACTACACATATATGTACTTTGATCAGTAACTTTGCTTTTATTACATTTTTTTCAATTAGTGATAAATGATTAGAGGAGCAGTTAGTTGACATTGTTCATATTTATTTTTAAATTCATTTAAAGAATAAAGTCTAGATAAATTTGAAAGATTAAATGGATTTCTAAAAATTAATTTAATCTTCATTTTCCAAGATGCTTTAAAGACCTGGTGAATTAAATACGATTTCTTTACCATGTACAGAAGTCTTTTCAAAAATGCTCTGAAGAATACTTACAGCAAGATAGTGTCTTTTTATCCTATTGATCAAAATTTTAAGATATGCTTAGATACTGATGACTAATGGAACAAAATGGAAATCCTTGTTGGGGAAAAATATTGCTACATAGAATTTGACAGCAAATTCATAAGAATAGATATGTAAAATATCTTAGATTGCTTTTATAAATATGCTTACTATGACTTACAATTCCAGGAATATGGAGCAGATTTACTTTACTTTCCCTATTTATTCCACTAAATTCAACTGAAAACTCTAAACATTACGTATAAAATAAATATAACATGACATAAGGAATGAAAGAACAACCTCAGATCTCAGACTTCAGAATCTCAGACTTTAGGATTTCAGACATCAGAATCTCAGGTCCTCAGGAATGGCATAATAATGAGTTCCTTAGTTTTTGTGTTAACTCGAATATCCCAGAGTTGAAGCTGAAGAAGCTGGCAACCCAGAAACATCAATAGGCACAGACAGAAAACATACCAGTATGGTTTATTCTCACATCCTCACTCATAACTGGATTAAATGATTTAAATGACGAGATTTTGAACATTTAAATTTTTTTTATTTTAAAGATGAGAGGTACAATTCAGGATTAGGTATAGAGATGGAAATCATACAGGTAAAGTATGGGCCTCCCTTTGGTCCCCACTTCTTTGCCTGATTTGAGATTAGGTACCCTTATTGATGTTATTTGCTGACCCCCTCCCCTGGCAGTATCCCACTACTGCCAATCCTTTCTTAAAGTAGTATGGTAAATCTTCAGGGGCCGCTTATGAGTGAGAACATGTGGTACTCAGTTCTTTGTTCTGTGAGGACATTTGAAAGCAAAAAAAGACAAAAAATACTGTACTATGCAGAATATGCAAATTTGCCTTCATGCTAAGATATGATTAAGAAACAACAGGGCCTGTTCATTTCATGGGAGGTTTCCATGAATTTTTGTTCCCAAGTAAAAAAGTTCAGTCAGTGGCTTTCAATCTCTGCGCTGTGTGGACAAGTCAAGCCAAGATTTCACAATATGTTTGCTATGTGAACTTTGGAAGATGTTTAACTTAAGTTCACTTCCTCATCTATAAATTGGAGCTAATAGTAATACTTACCGATGTTTTGCAAGAATTAAATGAGATATTTCCTTGAAAGTGTTTTTATTTTTTAAAAGGGAGCCTCCTAATTCTTCAAAAAGTTAATAGTGAAAATACCCCATAGGAGAGTATGGGAAATGACACAATGCAGATTAGAGCAAAATTATGATTTTTAAAAAGTTATCTTCCATCGTGTATATATTATGCCACTATAAAGAAGGACAAAATTATAGACTTCACAGCAACTTGGATGGATTTAGAGTCTATCATACTCAGTGTTCTATCACAGAAACAAAGAACTGAGTACTATATGTTCTCACTCATAAGTGGACCCTAAACTTGCATCATAATACTACATGAAAGGGATTGGCAGTAGCGGGTCACTGCCGGGGTTGGTGGGGGGCACATAACACTAACAAGGTTATCAGATCCCAAACCAGGCCAAGTAAGGACCAATGGGAGGCCCAAACTTCACCTGTACGATGACCACTTTTGTACCTAACTCTGAATTGTACCTCGCATCTTAAAAAAAAGTTATCTTGATAAACTAATGACTTTTTTATACTGGAAAAAGATTAATATTCCTATCTAACAAAATACAAAGAAAATACAAAATAAAATTATATATTTAAATGCTTTAAAATACTCCCACAGGGTTGATTCTAGATTTTTGCTCTTAGAAAATTCTCTTAAGGAAATAAACACAGAATTGCATAAAGACTCACAAATACAAGTGTTACATATTTCAGGAAAAAAATAGAAGTAACATCATTAGTATGTAACTGATTGGCTAAATTGTACAAATCATTGCATAAATTATGGCAGAGACAATCCAAATATATGGAGAGTATGGAAGGGAGATAGGAAAGGACTTGTAATATAAAAAGTGTAAAATTAAGCTAAAATGCTATGTTCTTAGATACTAATATGGTTTTTAAAATCTACATTAAGTCATAGGCCCTTGAGTTAAGGACAGGCGTGTTTGTGCATGCTTGTGTGTGCGTGCATGTATGTGTTGTGTGTGTGTTGAGAGAGGTACTAATGATGTATAAATGCATGTACTCACAGTGAAGTGAAATAGTTATGGTAAGTTTGATTTTCTTCTGTATTTTCAAAAGTTTCCTTACTTTGTGCAAGCACCATATATTGTTTTGTGTTAGGGGAAGTATAAGTATCAGAAGTTACTAATTGTTTTCCAAACTTTGCCTTAACATGGGAATAATTGACAATCTTCTCTCTCTCTCTTTCTCTCTTCCTCTTCCCTCTTTCTTCCTTTCTTCTCGCCTTCCCTCCCCCTCTCCTTTCTGTAATATGCTTTACATATTAACTGGGCAAAGTTCAAGGATTCTTGCACAAACAGGAGTTAGCATGAAGAAACTTTTATGGACAAATATTGTTTTGCAAAACTCAACAAGGAGCTGCTTGTAGGGGAAAGTTGAATGTGTCTATCATTCCTTCCCGTGCCTCTTCACGCATTCATTTTAGCCCTCTTGATACCGTGACCGGGTGATACATTCCATCCTAATGAGGGGGCTTGCAGCTATCCACACTCCCAGACTCACCTTAATAATAACGTTTCTTTCATAACTTGGCAGAGCTAAATCACATTTGGATGTATTTAAATGTAACTTGAAAGCATAACTGTTTTTTTTTTTTTCTTAAGTCAGCTACATGTTTTAGTTCCTTTCTCACTTAGGAATTATGAATGGAAACAAGTCCATTCTGCAGTACTTACTTTCTTAGTTTTCTGCAACTGTCAGAAGAAAAGATTCAGTTTCTGAAAAGTTGCATAAATATTATAGTGTTGTTTCTCTGCACGTACAATGACTTTATAAATTGGTTTGAATTTCATGTTTTTAAGTTTTATTTCATATCCATTTAGTATTGCTTTACGCCTAACAACCAGTGAGTATACATGGAGAAGGGTTTGAGTTCCATGGGTTATCTCAAGAAAAACAGTTGATCTTCCTGTACAGCACCATTCTCTTCTGTAAAAGGAGAAGTTTATTTACGTAAATTCTCTTGGTTGTTCTGAAAGGATTAAATAGCCAAAGACTGGAAGCAACATGAGTGATTCTGAAAATAAGGCTCCGGGAATCTATGATTTTCTTTCTCAGAAGGATTTATTGCTTCAGCATTGTTGCTGATGTGCATTGTATGTACAAAGCTAGGAGTGACGTTCCTGTCCTGAGAAAGGAATATTTTTATTTAACAAACACATATATAGTGCTTACTATGCGCCTAGCACCATTCTCAGCGCTTTACAGATTTTAACTCATTTAATTCTTGCAATAACTCTAGGAAATATGCACTATTATATTCATTTTATAAGGCAAAAAAACAGAAAATGGTTAAGTAATTTGCCTCAAATCTTACACTTTCCAAGTTATAGTGCCAGGATATAAACAGCAACCACGTATGTCTAGATCCTATGTTTCTTTTTTAAAATTCTTTTTTGTGTATCCCATGTTTCTAACCATGATGCTATGCCATTTTGAAGCAATTTTCAAGAATTCACTGAAAGAAGTCACTCTCATTTTGTATTGTAGAGGTTGGTTGGTTTTAAATATAATCTTACTCATGTTGCCTACTTCCTGATTGCTAGTCAATAATTATATCACATGTGAAAGTGAATCCCGAACTCAACCTTTCAAGGGTGTTTTTTCCTCTTAAATGCTGTGGTCTGTGGGATAATGTAACCCTTCACATCACATTTTCTTGAATATATTTGATATACAGGTTGAAAACTGTCAGCGAGGGAGAGGAAAAGCCCCTCTTCTGCATCCAGAGGGAAGAAATCTCAGTGTGAAACTGTGTGCACTTAAGAAAACCTCTAAAGAGATGGAAGTTGTTTTGAGGATTTTAAATCTGTGAGCTCAGCAGATTCCCCACTGTGCTGATGGACAAGATTCACTTCACTAGCCCCGCCTAAATGTAACACCATCATCTTGGCCCTTTTGAAATTAGCTTGGCTACAGATGACATTCAGCATTTGATCAAATTTAATGTAATGCAGCTGCAGTTCCTGATAAGATTAATTAATTTCCAAAATGTCGCTGTTTTTCTTAACATAAAACTTGGACTGATCATGGGTTTTTTTGCTTCAAACAAGTAATGCAAGTCTAAGTACCTGCTTTTTCAATCCAATAAAAGAAATGTATGTCACCATCAAGCCATTTCATTTCTCTCTGAATACATACATAAAATTAAATGCCATCAACCTCAAAATCGACTGCAGGGCTCAGAATAAAGCAATCTCCTTGAAATAACTGCTATCTGTAAGAGCTATAATAAAACATGTGAACATCATCTCAGTCCGTCTTAAGTGACTTAGTATTATATTCTTAGAGTCTTCGTGACACTTTGCTATTGATATTGTTCTGTAATAAATTCTTTTCTAAGAGTTTAATACCCTTCACTCGATAATTAATTTCATAATCCATTTATGAGCCAGGTAAGCATTATTATCTTTATAATCCAAAGCAAAATATGGCAAATCACCAAATTTGAAAAGTGATTATTAAAGTTAAGACACTAATAATAATGATAATGTTAAAAGTCAGACATAGAAGAGATAAGAAAACAAAGAGATATTTAAAAACACCTATAGGCAATGGACAATGCTTCCTATATTTATTTTTAAGTACTTAGACATTTATACAATGCCTCTAACCAAATTTCTATACTTCTACTTTTTTGGAGAACTGTTGGTTTGTACTTGTGTATGCTAGCTTAAAAGGTCAAACTAAGGGGTTTTAGATACAAGGGCAGAGTGGTATATATATACTTTTGCTGCATACTTGCCCAGGCACCGCATAAACAGATGAGACCTAAATGGCTTCTCAGTACCACAGTTGCCCTCCCACTGTTACTGTCTGGAAGCTGACAGCATCTCCAACAATGCAATAGCCCATGTAGACTGTGAACTCCAACCTAAGGGCAGAGGAGAGCTTCTGTTCTCGCTCTCTGGGTATCAGTCCTGTTTCCTTTTGCCTCTCCATCTCTCCCACCATCTCATGTTTATACAACATCTCTTTAAATAATTAATTTCTTATAATGATGCCCCACTGTATCCAAAGTATTTAATTTTTCTGGATGGATGCTAAGTTCAATTTTGGCAAACTTATAGAAAATAAATGATATTTCTTTGATCTTAAGCACCAGAAACCATTCTTCTACTGGCAGGAGGGGTTTCTACAAGGGGTTTTAGCAGTTTCTTTCAACCTGTTAGAGGCAGTTTAAAAGCTGTTATCAAGCAATGGTTAATCAACTTCATTTATTCATCAAACATTTATTGTTTGCATTTATTATATACATGTAATATTTGTTTCTAACTTTTTTTGTTTTTGAGTTGGAGTCTCACTTTGTCACCCATGCTGGAGTGCAGTGGCATACTTCTGGTCACTGCAGCCTCGACCTTCTGGGCTCAGGCCATCCTTCTGTCTCAGCCTTCCAAGTAGCTGGAACTACAGGCATGCGCTACCATGCCCGGCTAATTTTTTGATTTATTGTAGAGAAGAGGTCTCGCCATGTTGCCCAGGCAAGTTTTGAACCCCTGGGCTTAGATTATCCTCTCCCCTTGGCCTCCCAAAGTGCTGAGAACACAGACTTAAGCCATCGCTCCCGGCCTGTTCCTTGCTTTTAAAGTATTTTTTTTCTCTTATATTTTCCACTTAGTTTTAACTAGACTACAAAACAATCTGATGCAAAGCAAAAATAAATTCTAGTTTTAATTAAAACCTCTAGTTAATAAGAAATAAAGCAAATCTGGTCACTCTAAGCAAAACAATAAGGCAATTAAAAATTTTGAAACTGTCAAAGGAGCTTGAAACACAACTAGAAAATTGCCAAGCATCTGTAAACTTCTAAAGTATGTTTTGAAACATCATTGAAGAAAATAAGCTTAAATTCTACAATGAACTTATAATCTGCTAACACTACTAGATATAGCATTGCTTTCAACTTCTGTAAGTCTCATAGAAATCTCAGTGGATAGTGCAACTGATGATAGGCCGGGAAAATAAAAATGGGCTAGAGAATAACAGGTGACTAGAGGCAGGTGGTCAAGTGGTGCGGGTCAGCCTACCTGATCCTGACTCCTGGCTCTGCCAGTCCTTACCTATGAGTTCTAGGGTATAGATTTCTCATGTCTGAGGGTGATGACTTTGATTGTAATAACAGAATCAAAGTCATAGGATTGTGATGAGGATCCATCTATGGTATTTAGAACCGTGTTGAGGAGATGATAGCAACATTTAGTAAAAGTTATTACTAACAATTATTACTCTTGTAAGTATGGTCGCAAAGTGCAGGCAGCAATTTACCTCTGACTAGTCACTCACTTCTGGCTTCCTTCCTTCCTTTCATTCCTTTCCTTCTTTCCTTTTCCCCTTCCTTCTTTTGTTCTCTCTCTCTCTCTCTCTCTCTTTCCCTTCCACTCTCTTTCTTCTTCCTGTCTTTGAGCATTTTTCTCCCATTCTGTTTGCCTTTACCTCTCTCTCTCCACGATTCTGCCCTTTTCATTATCTACTTTCAATTTTCCCACCTGTTTTTTCTTAACATCGTCTACCCAATCCCATCAGTCTATTAGTGTCCTTTCTCAACCTGTTATGATATCTTTAAATGTAGGTTTTATTATTCACTCTTTTAAAATAATCTAAAACTTTTAGACCTCCAGTTTGAAAAAAACAAGTAGAAATAGGCAAGGAAAATGTATCACTTATTTAAAAACAAAGCCCTCAAAACTAACTTATACTATTATAAAATAGTTGTGTCATTGCACTGGTTGGATATTTTTATTCATGGAGCAGTAACAAAACTTTCTTCCTTTCCACTATGGTAAAACATCCAGAGTTTCCTAGCGATGAAGCAATAAAGAGAGCAGAGAAAGAATTAGAACTTCTACAGGGTCTAATAGATTAGCACTTGCAGTTTGAACTTCACTTGAATACATAGTCAGTAAATTGGTCAGTGCACAAGACTCTGGGGCCTTATGCTGCAGGCAGCTCCCAGCACTGTGCAGGTGGCTAGTCAAGTGATGGTTGGACTTAGATGACAGCCATGGCCAGATTTGTTGTTCTTGGAGAGGAGGGCTGGCTAGAGGCCCTCCCAGGCACCTTCTTCCTCTGGAATTTTATGATGGTGGGACTCCTGTGTCTTTTAGATTAGCATATTTGTAGTGACATCTCTCTTTTGAAGCCTATATTTCAGAGCAACTGAGGAGACCTTAAATAACAGTGAGGATGAGATGACCAGAAAAAGTTCAAGTGTATGCCAAGTGCTCATGCTGTTATGAGTGCTTGGAAGGGCCAATAACCTTGTGTACTTGTTTGCCTCTTTAGTGGAAGGTCCACTATAATATGGGCAAAAAGATTCACTTGACAAACTGGAAACTTTTGATTTAGAGGGACTTATGATGAAGCTACTTTATGAAAAGTAGGGATTATTTCTCCTATAAAATACTTTATCATTGTTTATATAGCTTTTAGTAACACATGATCATTCCTATTATAGTATAAACAGAAGTAAAATCTAAATGAAAACAAAATTTCCTTTTCTTTTCCCCATTGAAAAACCTTGGCCGAGCTCGGTGGCTCAGCTTGTAATCTCAGCACTTTGGGAGGCCGAGGTGAGTGGATTGCCTGAACCCGCAGGTTCGAGACCCGCCTGGGCAACTTGGTGAGACCTCATCTCTACAATAAATCAAAAAAAATTAGCCGTGTGTGGTAGCGTGCGCCTGTAGTTCCAGCTACTTGGAAGGCTGAGGTGGAAGGATCGCCGGAGCCTAGCAGGTTGAAGCTGCGGTGGCCGGGAGCGGCCACTGCACTCCAGTCTGGGTGACAGAGTGAGACTCCAACTCACAAAAAAAAAAAAAAAAAGAAAAACCTTCTACTTGGTACCTACTTTATATTTGGGGATGCCACAAAACAAAACCTTGTCTTTCCATGTCACATGGTATGCTGAACAGAATTACGATGGAAGCCTGGATAAGTATCCGAGCTCAAAACATTAGCAGAATGACTTAACAGTATAATTGGTGTCTCCTCTTCTTTAAACATTATATTTTCAACAAAATTCATAATGAAATGGCAATGACAGGAGGTGGCTTCACAGCTACTGTCTTTGAAAACTGGCCTTGGATTCTGTCTGGTATCTGACATTTACAGCATTGCTTACAGAACTTTCATTCATTGTAGTAGTTAGCATTTGTAGAGCACACTGAACTTCATAAAAATATTTTACATACATCATAGTATTTTGCATTTGTGGAGTACTTTAGTGCTTTTGAAGTCACCTACATGATGTCATTTGAGTTTTGCAACAATCTTAGTGTATCAATAAGGGGCCACCTGAAGATCAGCAATGATAAAATATCCCCAGCTTGCAAAGATAAGAAGTAATCTGCTCTTCTAATGAGTTCTCATTAGAATCCAGGGCTTCTGAGTCTTTTATTTTTCTCACAGGAAACCACCAACCAATACAAAAACAAATACACAAACAAATAAACAAACACAAACCTTGCAGGTTTATGACAAGAGGGAACAATAAATAGAATCTGAAGAGAACAGAAGTCATGACATAAGATTCCCAAAAGCTGAATGTAGCCCTAAGCAAAAGTCAGGGTAGATGTGTTGCCCTTTTCCATATTAAATTATTTCAGCTATATGAAACACCAGCAGGGCAGTGACTTGATTTAGAACTGGGACACACACCTGTTCTTCTAAATATAAACAAATTTGCAACCTGAGCCATTGGCAGTCACTGGAGGGTAAGCAAGTGAAAGCTGGGTCTGGTGCCTGCCTGCAGCCTGGCTTTGGGCTCACAAATGCACAAGGGCCAAGGAAGCATCCCGCCAACAGGATATTTGGCATTGCATCTAGTGGTCACAGTGACCTTCTCTCTCACTGGGGAGATTATAATTATTATCCTTCTTATTCTTATTGTTATTTTTAAGTGTGCTTAGTTTGCTCTTGTGGCTCAGCTTGTACCCAGTCTGTTGAACGTTCCAGGTCCTCTTGGTTCATATATGTGCAAGTTGTCGGGGTTGCCATGTTTAGACAAAGCTTATTCTAAGGGAACTTGTTTTCTGAGCTCATGAATACTGAATTGAATCCATAAAGTATTTTTATTGTCTGTGTGAAAGAGATGTTATTCCGGATTACAGAGTCCTGCTATTCAAAGCAGATGGCTATTCTTTGATACTATTGATCATGCCTCTTTCTGTTGTTGCTCAGAGGGAAAAGGATGCTGAAACCTTGGAAAAGTTGTACATTATTCTTAACAGGTGGGACAGCACATAGAAAATGCAGATGAAAATAGCCCAGTGGCAGGTATTGCCATTGTGTGTGTGGTAGTATTGGACAGAACTAGGAGACTCAATTGGTCTGATTGGTCAAAGCTCCTAAAATAATCTATATTATGATCATCAACAAGTTCTGAAATCATTATTTCTAGATGCTAAAAACTGGCAGATAAGATTCTTAATTCTCGGTGGAGCTTAAGATGGCGACCAGACAGGTTGGACTGTGAGAGTCTTCACAAAGGCAAGTGTCCATAAAGACTCTGAGTGAATAGGCATGCACTGGTGGGAGAGTGAAAGTCCCTCTGAGGGGAGACTTGAGTTCATGCACTCAGGTCCCCCCTCTGAGGGTGGCTACAAGCCACCACTGCCCTGAGATAGGAGCATGGGTGCGCTCGCAAGATCATCTGCAGCTTCCGGGACTCTCCTGCCTAATACAGCTGATTCTCATTGCCTGGTACCTGACCCACACCATCACCTGTTATAGCAGATAAATTAAAGCCCCAGATTTGATCAATGGAGAGAGAGGATCAGGGAGAGTCGGTGAGGTGCTCCATGCCTGGTGAGATGAGGACTGCAGCCATTTTCTTTGTCCAAGGACCAGGCAAAGCCCCGCCCAGCCTCCAATTTGGGGCCTAAGGTAATCTAATCAAACTGGGAGAGACAGATGCCCCTCCCCCATGTTGGATCTGACACATACAGGTCAGATCTGAGTGGCAGACTTGACAGGCAGCAAGCTGGCTGAGTCCAAATCTGACCCACCCTCCTTCCAAAGTAGGCCTGGGGCATCTGACCCAAGCTGTGAGCAACTCTACCTGCCTGCTCTGAGAGTAGAGAGGAGGGACTAGAGATCAGAGCTGAAAGGTCATTGAACTTACAGAAACAACCTCAGAGAGAGTTTGGTTCTTTGTTTTCATTTTTATTTTTTGTCTGTTTTATTAATTTGTGTTTGTTTTTTTGTTTTAGTTTTTTCTCTTTTTATATGTTTTTGATAACATTTTCATACTTGCTTTGTTTCTGTTATTTTACTGATTTTTTCCCTCTATTCTTTCTTTAGAATTCCTGTTTGTGTATGGGAAGTATACATCAATAGGCAGATTTTTGTTGGACTGTGGGTTTGCATGATTATCTGTATTGTTTTAGTTTTTTTTTTTTTACTCTTTTCTGTGTTTGTGTCTCTTCTCATTTGTTAGTTGGTACATATGTCTGTTTTCCCTCTTACTCTTCTCTCTCTCCACTTTCCTCTTGCCTCCCCTCCTTCTTTTTTCCAGTATTTTCCTTTTTCTTACCTCATTTTGCTTCCACAGAGGAAACCTATACCCCCACTGCATGGACAGTTTGTAAGGCAGTGGAAAGTGGGTTCCAGGGTGCCCATACACCTGACCGTGGATAATGGGATCTGCAGATAGATTCTGAATCACACCTTCCCCCTCAATTAAACCTCCATACTGCAAAAAGTACAGTCCCCAACCCACAATCTATCTTCAGAATTAAACAAAGCCAGAGGATCCACATAAGAAAGAATAAGAGACTGAGCAAACAGATAAAAGCAGCCCCGCCATCCCTGAACAACAGAATTAAAGAAGAGGGAGAAAAAGTGGAGAGCAAAATCTACACAAATGAAGAAAAACCAAAAGAATACGGGTCTCACAAAGACTCCTGGGAGGTCAGACACTGAGAAAACAGACTTCGGAATGCAAACAATGAAGAGTTCCCAGAATGATGGGTCACATACTACAAACCTAGACATCAAATAGAGAGAATAAAAAGAATTGAGGAGATACAAGAGGAAAATAGGAAGAAGTTGATAACTGAAATGACAGCAGTAAAGAATATTGTGATTGAAATAAATAACAAACTAATAAGCATGGAAAGCAGAATTAGCCAAGTAGAGGAATCTCAGAGCTTGAGGAATAAAATATAGAACTTACCCAAACTGTCAAAAACATAGGAAAGAAGCTTAAAAAGACAGAATAAAACCTTCAAGAGAAAGCGATTATTTCAAGAGGCCGAACCTAAGAGTAATTGAACATCCTGAGGCAGAAAGAGAGACAGAGACCACCTTGGAACAGACATTCCATGAAATTATTCAAGAAAACTTCCCACATCTCATCAGTGATGTGACCATTCAAATACAAGAGATTCAGAGAATCCTTGTAAGACAATAAATGACCAACTCCTAGACACATAGTAATTCACCTAAACAAAGTAGGCATAAAAGAAACAAATCCTAAAGGCCGCAAGAGAAAAAGATCAGACTACCTACTGGGGAAGACCAATTAGAATAGCAGCAGATTTATCTACAGAAACCCTTCAGCTAGGAGAGCTTGGAATTCAATCTTCAAAGTTCACAAAGATAAACAATTTCAGTCAAGAAAAACCTACCCAGCTAAGCTAAACTTCATCAGTGAGGGAGAATTAAAATCTTTCCCAACCATTCAATCCCTAAAAACTTATGCTGCCTCTGCACCAGCTCTATGAGAAACACTTAAGAAAGTATTAAACACAGAAGAAAGGGGAAAAAATGACAATGTTCTTCACAAGAGTGCAGAAAAAAGATCAAAAACACACACGAATCAACTCAAAAATAAAAGAAAGGCACAAACAAAGAAGAACAGCAACAACTCTATAAGAACTTAATGACAGGGATAAACGTTCACATTTCAATAATTAGACTGAATGTGAATGGACTAAATGCACCACCTGAAAAGACATAGAATGGCAAAATGGATAAAATATCATGAAGCAACAATATGCTCTTGCCAAGAGACTCATCTAACCAGAAAGGACACTCACAGACTCAAAGTAAGAGGATGGGAAGCAAAATTTCAGGTGAATGGGACACAAAAGAAAGCAGGAGTTGTGATCTTAATATCAGACAAAATACCCTTTAAGCTATCAAAAATTTAAAAAGATACAGAAGGTTACTATATAATGATAAAACATTCAATTCATCAACAAGAAATATCTGTTCTAAATATATATGGATCCAACATAGGAGCACCAACTTTCATAAAGCAGCTTCTAGGCAAACTTAAAAAAGATATTGACTTTAACACTATCATATCTGGGGACTTTAATACCCCACTAACAACCCTAGACAGATCATTGAGACAAAAAATCAGCAAGAAGATCTGGAACCTCAATGTGACTCTTGACCAAATGGACTTAATTGATACCTACAGAACACTCCACCTAATGACTACAGAATATACATTCTACTCATCACCACATGGAATGGACTCTAAGATCGACCACATCCTTGGCCATAAATCAAGCATAAACCAATTTCATAAGATTGAAATTCTGCCATGCACCTTCTCAGACCATAGTGGAATAAAAATAAAAATCAACACCAACAAAGTTCCCCCAAAACCCACAAAGACATGGACACTAAACAGCATGATGCTAAGCAACTCTTGGGTCAACATGGAAATCAAAACAGAGATTAAAAGATACCTGGAAACAAATGAAAATGAAGAAACATCTTACCAAGATCTCTGGGATGCCATGAGAGCAGTAGTAAGAAGGGAATTCATATCTGTACAAACTCACATGAAGAAAATGGAAAGATCACAAGTTAACAGTCTAACAAGTCACCTAAGGAAGCTGGAAAAGAAAGACCACCAAAACCCTAACTTCAGCAAAATAATCTAGATCACCAAAATAAAAGCCCAAATCTGGGACATAGAAGAAAAAAAGATAATACAAAAAAAATCAATAAAACAAAAAGCTGGTTCTTTGAAAGGATAAACAAGATTGATGGTTCCCTAACTAGACTGACCAAGAAAAAGGCGAAAAAGTTCAAATAAACACAATCAGAAACACAAAAGGTAAAGTCACAACTGACCCTGAAGAAATACAAAAGATTATTAGAGACTACTATGTACACTTGTGTGGAAACAAACTTCAAAACCTAAAGGAAATGGAGGACTTTCTGACATCACACAACCTCCCCAGGTTGAAACAAGAAGACATCGAGTCCCTAAATAGACCAATAACAATCCAGGAATTTGACTATGTCATAAGAAAACTACTTACAAAAAAAAGCCGTGGACCAGATAACTTTCCAGCAGAATTCTCCAAAACACACAAGGAGGAACGGATACCAATCCTACTGAAAGTATTCCAGATGATTTTGAAAGACGGAACCCTCCCCAAATAATTTTATGAAGCTATCACATTGATACCCAAGCCAGGTAGTGATCCAACAAAAAAAGGGAACCGTAGGCCAATATCCTTGATGAACATAGATGCTAAAATTCTCAACAAGTTTCTAGCTAACCGGATCCAACAACACATCTCAAAAATCATCCACCATGACCAAATACGCTTCATCCCTGGCGTGAAAGGCTGGTTCAACATTCATAATACCAAAACTTAATTAAATACATCCTCAGACATAAGAACAAAAACCCCCACATGATTATGTCATTAGATGCAGAAAAAGCTTTTGATAAAATCCAGCACCCCTTCTTGATAAAAACCCTCGAACATCTAGGTATAGATGCAACATACCTTAAAATAGTAAGAGTCATCTACGAGAAACCCACAGCCAGCATACTGCTAAACAGACAGGAATCGGAACCATTTCTCCTGAAAACCAGAACAAGGCAAGGATGCCCACTCTCACCCCTCCTCTTCAACATAGTTTTGGAAGTCCTAGCTAAAGCAATCAGAGAAGAGAAGGTGATCAGGTGTATCCAAATAGGAAAAGAGGAAATCAAGTTATCCCTCTTTGCAGATGACATGATTCTATACTGTGAAAACCCAAAAGAATCTGTCAAAAACCTCCTGGCACTAATAAAGGAAACTGGCAAAGTATCAGGGTATAAAATAAATGTGCAAAAGACAATAGCATTTCTATACACTGATAATAAACAAGCAAAAACCCAAATAAAAAGCACAATTCCATTCACAATAGCCACAAAAAATGAAATACCTTGACATCTTCTTAACCAGAGACGTGAAAATCCTTTACAGTATAAACTACAAAACACTGCTCAAAGAAATCAAAGATGACATAAACAAATGGAAAAATATTCCATGCTCATGAATTGGAAGAATCAACATTGTTAAGATGTCCATTCTGCCTAAGGCAATCTACAGATTTAATGCATTACCCATCAAATTATCAGCAACATTCTTCTCAGACCTAGAAACAACAACATAGGAATTCTTTTGGAAACATGAATGACCACAAATAGCCAAAATAATTCTCAACAAAAAATAAAAAAACAAAGCATGAGATATCACACTGCCATACTTTAAACTTTATTATAAAGCTACAATAATCAAAACAGCCCAATATTGGTACAAAACAGGCATATAGACCAATGGAATAAAATTGAGATTCCAGAAGCAAAACCTCAATTTCTCAGCCAACTCATCTTTGACAAAGCCTCCACCACCAACCACTGGGGAGAGGAGAAGCTATTCAGTAAACAGTGCTGGGAAAACTGGCTGACCACATGCAGAAGATTGAAACAGAACCCCTACCTATCCCCATACACAAAAATCAACTCTAAATGGATCAGAGACCTAAACATAAAACCTCAAACTATAAGAACCTTAGAAAATGCAGGAGACACTCTTATGAAAATTGGAACTGGCAATCAATTCCTGATCAAAACCTCAAGTATCCACACCATAAGAGATAAGATAGACAAATTACCTTATCAAAGTGACAAGCTTCTACAAAACCAAAGAAACCATCAACAGAGCTGGGAAACAGCCCACAGACTAAGAAAAAATATTTGTCAACCCTATGTATGACAAAGGCCTAACATCTAGGATCTACAAGGAACTCAAACGTGCAGAAAAGAAAAAAACAAACAGTCTCATTACAAAGTGAGCAAAAGATATGAACAGACAGTTCTCAAAGAAGACATATGAGCAGCCAACAGATACATGAAAAAATGTTCAGTCTTACTAGTCATCAAAGAAATGCAAATTAAAACTATACTGAGATACCACCTAACTCCAGTCAGAATGGCCATCATCAATAACTTAAAAAATAACAGATGCTGGAGAGGATGTGGCGAAAAGGGAACATTTCTACACTGTTGGTGGGAGTGCAAACTAGTACAATCTCTGTGGAAAACAGTGTGGCGATTCTTAAAAGTTCTAAAAATCAACTTTCCATATGACCCTGCAATCTCCCTACTGGGAATATACCCAGAAGAACTAAAATCACTCTATAAAAAAGATACCTGCACACGTATGTTTATCGCAGCATTGTTCACAATAGCAAGAACATGGAACCAACTGAGTTGCCCATCAAAAGAGGACTGGTTAAAAAATATGTGGTTCCATATACACAATGGAATATTATGCAACCATAAAGAAGAACAAAATCATGAATTTTGCAGCAACCTGGATGAACTTAGAGTCAATAATACTGAGTGATCTTTCACAGAAACAAAGAAGTGAGTATCACATGTTCTCACTCATAAGTGGACCTTGAGCATCTATTGTAATACTATAAGAAAAGGATTGACAGTAGCAGTAAACTGCGGGGGCATGTGGGGGTGAGGAGGTGGGATTGCCATTAGTGGGAAACAGCCTGGGGAGGGGAGAGGCACACCTCATCAACAAGGGTACCTGCACAATGAACATTTGTATACCTAACCCTGAATTGTACCCCACAAGTTTAAAATAAATTTAAAAAAATTAAAAAAAAATTCTTAATTCTCCTTCAAAATAACTGCAAAATATTTTTTATGCAATTGCAATAGTTTTTCATGTTGACAATTTTGAATATACAGAAGAATACCAAAGAAAATTGCCATTGTTTGATATGCTTATGTTTCCCACTCCTAACTTGGTAATTTGGTGAATTTCACCAAAATGCTTACTAATGTGAATAAATATTTTTGAATCCTTGTAATAAATCCTACTTGTGTATGATGAAAATGTACATATCTTTATATAGTGGCATGAGTCATAGAATTGTGTAGTTTAGTTCTCCCTTGGAGAGTCTAGGCTACAAGGAGTAGTTGGCAGACAGTCTGAGCTGCTGCCACCTTGGATCCATATTATTATTCACTCTGGGGCCACACGCTACCTGGTTGGTTCTCAGCTAATATCTGAGTATGGTAGGGCAGTTAGAGTTGGGATGTTTCTGCTGCTTTCCATTCCTCATCAAGAGACTGAAATGAAACGATATGGCATTTTCTTTGTCTAGTCCATTTTCTATACTGTGTCTACAACGGGATGGGGAGAAGGCTTGCTAGAGGCCTAAACCTCACCTTCACATAATTCACTTTGTAGCAAATCCTCACATGTACCCCACAACCCTCCAATTTTTTTTTTTAATTATTGCAGCCCAAGGGAATGGTAGAACTCAATGCTAATGCTATCCCTATAGACCTAAATGATGGCAAGGGTGGTAGTCCCCACCATATCCTCATCTAATTTACCAGTCTGGTCCCTGTGGAAACTAGATGGATGCTAAAGAATGACTACAGACAAAATCAACCAAGTAGTCCTGGTCACAGCTGTTGTAGTGGACATGGTATCAATTCTAGAGTAGATTTATCAGGCCTCAAGTATATGGCATGCGGTCACTAAATTGTTGAATGTATTATTTTCTATTGAAATCTGAAGAAAGGGCCAGAAACAGTTTGCATTCATGAAGAACAGATAACAATAATTGCAGCTATGTTCTGTGGCTATACTCTCTCTCTCCTCTGTTATAATATGCTTAAAAGAGATCTTGACCATGTGCATGTCCTGAAGAACATCACATGATACCATGCATTGATGACATCATGCTGATGTAGCAGAAGAGCAAGACGTTCTTGGCATGCCTGACACTTTCGTAAGACACATGCATTCTAGAGGATGGGAGGTAAACTCAATGATGAATCAGGGACATGTCACCTCAGTAAACATTTCAGGGGTCCAGTTGTCAGGGAATTTCTGACATAACCATCAAAGTAAAAGCTGAGTGGCCACATCTTGCATTCCCTACTACTAAGAAGGTAGGTAGTACAGCTCCTTATAAAACTCTTAAGGTTCTAGAAGCATCATATTCTACACCTGGTTCCTAGGAATGCTATTTTGGCCCATATACTGGGTGACATAAAGCTGCTGACTTTGAGTGAGGCTTGAGGGAAAAGCACTCTGAAGTAGGCTAGGCTGTGGTATAAGCCGTTCTGCCATTTAGGACATACAATGGACTCTATGTTGGAGATATCAATGAAAAGAAGTTGCAGTAAGGAGCTGATGACTCCAAGAGAATTGTAGTGCAAGACCCTGATGTACTGCAGCAAGCATATACCATCTGCCATGAGAATTATACATCTTTGAAACATAGCTCTTAACATTTTGTTAGGTTTCTAGTAGAGGCAGAAGACTTCACTATGGAGCCCTAAATGATCATGCACCTAGAACTGTCTATTATGCACTAGGTCCTGTTGGACTACCAAGCCAAACAGTCATAAAGGCACAGTGGTCAGCTGTCATGGCTCATACCTGTAATCTCAGAAATTTGGGAGGCTGAAGTGGGAGGATTGCTTGAGGCCTGATGTTCAAGACCAGCCCAGGCAATATAGCGAGACCTCATTCCTAACAAAAAATTTAAAAATTAGCTGGGGTATGGTGCCTCGCCCTGAAGTCCCAGATACCCAGGAGGCTGAGTCAGGAGGATCATCTGAGTTTAGGAGGTCAAAGCTGCGGCGAGCCATGATCGTGCTACGGTACTCCAACCTGCGCAGCAGATAGAGAGTTCGACTCAAAATAAATAAATAAATACATAAAACGATTATAAAAGAAGGGCACAACCACAATCCATTGTATGATGGTGACAGTATTTCAGAGGTAGAACATGAGTAGAACCTGAGAGTGTGAGTAAGCAGCATTAGCAGCTGGCCCAGCTCCCCATGTCTCCTATCACAGTAGCCCCAGCACCTGTCCCCCAGCTTGTACCTGCATTCACACTGCAGGAGAGGTTCTTATACATCCAGCTGAAGGAGCAAGGGAAAACCCACATATGATTTGTAGATGGGTGAGCTTGATGGATTGTTGCAAGCTAAAATGAAGGGCTGAATTACAGGTACAATCAGTGATCACCTTGAGAGTCAATAGAAAGGAAAATCTTTCCAAGACAGAGCTATAGTCTGCTATGTGTGGAAGGAGGAGTAGCCAGCCAAAGGTGAGAGGTAGCTAAATGCTCAGAGGCCTGTAAAGGAAAGGACTGGAACACTGGAGGCAAGGAAGTGCAGAGCAGAGGCATTTGGATGGAAATGTGGGACTGGGCATCAAAAGGAAAGACTTCTGTATGTCCATCACAAAGCATTCACCTCTGAAAGTGCACTGAAAAATAAAGGAGACAGATTATTTGGCCAGTTTGCATTGGCCAACCAGTCACTTGTCTCCCAGAGCTGACACAGCAGGCACATGAACTGAGGGGTCAAGATTGAGGATATTCCAAGACTCCCACTTCACAGAGATGAACTAGCTTTAACTGCCTATGAATGCTCAAGCTGCTAGCAACAGAGAGGGACCAATGCAGAGCACCCATCCTGACCCTTTTCCTCCCAAAATTTGACTGGCTACTTGCTGGCAAGTTCAAGTTCACAACATTGGGCCTTTCCCATTCTGGAGGGTCATTGTTTAACCTTCACAGGGATACATACCTTTCTGGTAAGAATTTGACTTTCTTACTCACGGAGACTCAACATCCTCAACTTGCAGAGGTTTTAGGAATGACTGATCTAATTAAAGGCATGAGAGTCTATATAGCACAGAATCCAACCAGGGCATCCATATCCCAGTCAGGAGGGTGTTGGGTGGGCTTGCGACCATGGATCCACTAGTTATATCACATACCATTCTGAAAGAGCCAGCTGACAGCACATTGGAATAACCTAATGAAGGCAGACCAGAAAAGTCAACTTGGCTGCAGTCCTCTGCTTGGTGAAGTACTATCTTTTAGGACGTGGTATATACACTGAATTGGAGACTTCCATTTGGTGCTATGTCCCCAACAAGAAGAATGCATGGGTGGATATGGGAGTAGTACTGTTTGCCACTGATCCTAATGACCCGGGGGGAATATTTTTAACTCCCATACCCTCAGCTCTGCTGGGTTGTAAGCTCTGGTCCTCAAAGGACATTAATCCTTGCTAGTATACTCAATTAAGCTTCGATTGAACTTATGTTGTGCCTTCTCCCAGGGCACCTGTGACTCTGTGTTTCCAGACACAGCAGGTGAGAAGAGGCATCACTTTCATTCCATTACCAGGAGAAGAAAATAAGGCTTTTATGTAATAGAGAAATGCGTGTGGAACCCAGGTAATTCACTTGGAAACCTACTGGCACTCTTTTGCTCCAATGTAACAATGAACAGATTTGTTTAGCCGCTCTAGGCTAAGAATGGAGGATGTCCACCTGTTTAGACTCCCAGATAGTAAAGTTTTAGTCACATCACTAGGTAAGTCATTAAAACCTGCTGAGATGATAGCAGAGGATGAGAGAAATATTAAATAGATAGTCAAAAAGGAAGAGGAGTTTCAGGTATGGCTCCAAGTTCAAATGCAGAGATGGGGGTTGCAGTTTATCCTACTAGCCTCTTCCTTCCGTTTCTCCTTAGAAACAGAGGGTATAGAAACTATGGGGGTGTTGTTCCCCAAATGTGTGAAGAAGTAAATATGTCTTACATGTAATTGCTGTTGGTCACTAAATTGTATCACTCAGATCTCACAAGAATCTGGTGGATCCAGTGTCATTAACAACCTTTCGTGGCCACCATTTTGAATTCCCCAGGCATCCAGGGGGTGGCCAGGCTCTCTCCTGGCTGCTCCAGCCAGTGTCTGAGCAGGGTAGGTGTACTGAGTTGGGCCATTCCTGCCCCATGTGGGGTTCTTTTGACTTTGCTCTGGAGCCTTTCATCAGCCTGGCCAGGACTTTGCTTTAGCTTTTCTGCTACTTGAGTCTCCTCCTACCCAATTCTCTTCCCTTCCCTCACTGCTTTCAAGGTGTCAAGCCAGTGATACAGATGGAAGGATCTCCCTGCCTTCTCCTGCTCTTCTCATCACCTGCCCCTATCTGCCACTACCATTTACCCTCAGAGGCATTTCCCTAAGACTTTGTTCACATGTATAATCAGACCTTGGCATGCCTTTCGCTGACACCTAAAGTGGCACATTAGGTTTAAGACTTAAACCCTGGTTAAAAGACTTCCTGTCACTCTCTGGCTGCCCCTCCCCCAGATGTGCTTTCCCTCTCCCCTGGTGGTATCTGCAGACACAGGGCTGGCCTCATGGGTGTGCAACCTGCACACTTTTACCAAGCCCCATACTGACAAGGGCCTAGCACTTGGTTTCAGGGTCTGCCTTCACTGTTTTGCTTCACTATAGCTGCCATAATAGAGTACCAAAAGTAAGACAAGTAAGGACTTAAGCAAGAGAAACAGATTTCCACACAGTTGTGTACGCTAGAACTGATCTCTGGTCTGAGCTCATAATCTTAGCAGGGTTGACTCCTTCTGGGGCCAGAATGTGAGGGAGAATGTATTCCACACCTCTCCCTTAGCTTCTAGAGGTTTGCCGTCAATCTTTGGCATTCTTCAAGTTGTAGATGCATCCCCCAAGCTCAGCCTTCACGTTCACATGGTGTTCAAATTTCCCCTTTTCATATGGACACAGTCATATAGGACTGGAGCCAATCTTGATGACCTCATTGTAACTTCACAAATTACATCTACAATGACCCCATTATCAAATAAGGTCACATTCTGGAGTAATGAGGTTATGTCTTCAACTTATTAATTTGGGGAGACTCAATTCATCCTGTAATAACCAGCATCTTAAAATTCCTAGTAGTTTTTATTTTGCACTGGGCCCCACAAATTATACAGCTAATCTTGGCTCTAGATATCTATTTTGAGGTTTTAATCTACCTTAACATCTTGAATCTTAGGAGAGAGTGCTTCTTTTCCTATAATTATGGGAATAGTCTCCTTGGGAGGCTTGATTCGCCTAGACTGGTTCATCTAGCCATTTCCAACTAACTCTTGTGGCCATAAAGTTGCTGTCTCTGAATGGTATGGCCTGGGGCTTGTGGTCCCCAAATCACATTGCCTGTGAGTGGGGAGTAAGGTGGGGAGGGCAGGACAGTCTTTGGTCTGCTCCAGCACTCTTAACAGGTTTATGATAGTTATATGAAATAGAGTTTATAGCTTTATGAATTCTGTAATCTTAAATCATTTATGTTGTTTAAGAATTTTGTGTGACTTGAAAATCTAAAACCAAACAAAAATCACCAATAAAGTCCTCTGTTTTTCATCATAAAATAATTTTGACAACTTGTCTCATTTTGGTGTCATTATTAATCTGAGTTTTCCATTTTTTGAGTCAAATTTTAGCATTTACATTTTCCGTAAAAATTTGTTCATGACTGAAATGGGGTTTTAAACATTTTCTTCTATATATAGTTGTTTATGTCTATTATGGGCTGCTGTGCCACACCCCCTCCCCACAATTAGTATGTTGAAACCCTAACTTCTCCAGTACTCCAGAATATGACTAGAAATAGGGTCTTTAAAGGGTAATGAAGCTAAAATGAGATACTAGGGTAGACCCTAAGCCAGTAAAACTGCTTTTCTTATGAGACGAATAGAACTTTTGTTAAGTGTTCTTTCTACAAAACAAAACAAAAACAAAAATAAAACACAAGGAAACTCTTGAAAATGATAGATATATTTATTATCTTGATTATGGCGATGGTTTCATAGGTGTATGCTTATGACCAAATTTGGCAAATTGTATATGTTAATTGTGTGCAGATTTTTGTATATTAATTATATCTCAATAGAGCTATTTTTTAAAAGGAGACATTAGAAAACAAACCACACAGAGGGAAGACCATATGAGCACAGGGAGGAGATGGCTATCTGCAAATCAAGGAGCAATACATTAGAAGAAACCCATGCTGTCCACACCTGATCTTGAACTTTTAGCCTCCAAAACTGGGTGAAAGTCAACGTCTGTTTTTTAAGCCTCTCATTCTGCTATACTTTGTTACAAAGGCCCTAGCAATTTAACACAATGCCTAAGGCTTAGTGTTTTATTTTCTCAGGTATATGTATTTTTAGATAGTGTATTTGGTTGAAATACCTTGTGAGACGTTCCATGTTTGATAGTGTTTTTCTGTTTCTTATCTCAATATACATTTCTTATTTCATAACTCTATTTTATTAATACTTTGTGGATATTGATTCATTGCTTTCTGTTACTTTGTGTTATGAAAACATTTTTAATATAAAATGAATACTTTATCCTTTATAGACAGCCTTCTTATTTTCTTGCTTGGTTTCTTGCAGATTGTCATTTCCCTTTATTTTTGAAATATAGACATATTGTAGTAGTCTGGATTCTCTGGAGAAATAGAACCAATAGGATATATCTATATCAAAAAGGAGATTCATTATGGAAATTGTCTCATGCAATTATGAAGGCCAAGAAGTTCTGCAATTTTCTATCTGCAAGCTGGAGACCTAGGAAAGCTTGTGGTGTAACTCAGTCCAAGTCTGAAGGCCTGAGAAATGGGGGGCCAGCTGGTGGAAATTCCTGAGGATACAGGCCTGAGAACTACGGGTGCTGATGTCTGAGGGCAGAGGAGATAGATATTCAAGTTCAAGAAGAGAAAGAGAGAACTCGAACCTCCTTTACCTTCTGTACCTCTTACCCTCAAGGGGTTGAACAACGTGCATCTATATTGGTGAAGGCCATCTGCTTATTCAGTCTACCAGTGCAAATGAAAATCTCTTCAAGAAATGTTCTCGCTAACATACACAGAAACAATGTTTTGCCAGCAATCAGGGCATATTATAGCTCAGTTACATTGACACATAAAATTAACTGTTACATATATTATAAGAATATAGGGCTTTTAAAAAATTCATCAATTAGAGTTCCTCTGACCTGAAACCTCAGACCTGTATTCAATTCAGGAAAAGTTTTCTTATGTTATTTTGAGTATTGCATTTCATCTTTCTCCTCTGTTTTCTCCGGAAACTGCTGTTACATGTGTGCCATAGTTCCAAGATACCTTTTCCATGTCCTTTGTTTTTTCTGCCTTAATTTTCATATATTTATTCTTAACTCACAGTTATTGTCTGTGATCTGAAGCACAACTTCTGCTTTGATAGATTAGGGTTTCAGGTGATTCTAATGAAAGTTTTACTGCCTTCATCTTCATTTTACATCTGAAAATAGATGTTTCCTCTAGATCTCAGATGGCTGTTTCTTAGTGCTTTACTAATGTAGATTCATAGATGTAATGTTCTTTTTTACTTTTCCCCAAATATTTCTTCTTTTACTGCAGAACATTTGATTCATGATGAAATTGAGGAATAATTATTTGACTTTTTTGGATTGATTCATTTCTTTTTGGTTGAAGACTCTTTTTATGTGTCTGGTTATTTTTCTTTGTTCATCCTTACCAGTCCAAGATTGTCTAATATAGAAACTTCTGGTGAGTTCTAACAGATATTTTGTGGCTCTTCCTTGATCTTTCAGAGGAAGAAAAAAAAATAACACACACGCATATATATGTGATATATAACAGTTATATATAATGATTATATATAATTATATTTAGTGATATGTATTGTGATAGGAGGAGAGAGCTGGAAGTGGGAATTAACCAAGGAGTTTATTTTGTTTTGCTTCTCTTTCTTGTTGACTCACAGAGGCAGTTGACTCACAAGACCCCTATTCCTTCCATAGCTTTTGCCATTAGGAAACACGATGATGACATTGCCTCCACTTTTTGGCTAATAAATTGGTATGGGATGTATTTACATTTGGTTGAATAAACATTTTTGAGGAAATTCCCTATTCTTATTGTAGGAATGAGTACACTTGCTATACTAATAGGCTCTGGAATGCCACCTTTTTCACCCCATCAACAGTCCCCTAGCCTTACCTCACTGATAGATCGCCCTTTCTTCTGCAAGTTGTGATATGCCAATGCATTTAAGTTGGTTTACTGACTCTTAAATGTGTGTGGAGCTTTTCTTTAACATACGGTGAATTGCATATTGGCTAATTATCCCCTTATTTTAGATTTGTCTATATAGTCTGTTAAAGAAATCCTGAAGTTTCTGGCCTGTGGACAGTACCTTTCCCTGGATTCTATTACTTGAACAAAATTTTTCCTATTTTATTTTTCTTTTATTTAAACAAACAGGTATATGCTGTCAATAACACTGTAACAAATCCTTACAGATCTTTATTTTGTTGAAAATACTCATGACAAAAATCATTTTCTTTTTGCCAAAAATAAACCTAAGAACTGAATCTCTACACTATAATCACATTAGTCATTACTAATAGTAAACATGGTGTTTCAAAGGAAGGGCTTAAGTTTTGGCATACCAACCTGAGTTCTTTACCAGCTGTGAGACCTTAGGAAAATCATTAAGATTCTCAGAGCTTGGCTCTCTGCTCCATAAAACAGATAACAATAATTCCCTTGCAGGGTGTTTCTGGGAATTTATTAATAACTACAAATAAACATTATATACATATATATATACATATATATAATCTATGTTAAACACAGTGTCAATCTTACATATATGTGATATGTAATTATTAGTCCTCACAGTAACCTACCATGAAGTAGGCAATACTAATGTTGTCATTCTATAGGTTATGCAACTGAGGCATAGGAAAGTTAAATGCTTTGATAAAGCAGATATTAAGTAGCACAAATATTGAGTGATGAAATCAAGATATGAACCAAGAAAGACTGGCTCTTAAACATCTGTCTTGCTGCCTCTCTGGTATAGATAGTTCACAAATAATATGTTTACCAAGTAAAAAAAAGGGGTTGTTGTATAGCCAGTGTTTTGATGTGCATAAACATTTAAACACAAACCCATATGAAAATTATGCAAAATCCTGTCTTTATACTATGTACACAGGTAAAATATGGTAATCTTGGGAATGAGTAAGTAAATATATTGATTAAATCATAATATTAAACTATTATAAGGAATATAGAAAGCTTTAGAGAGAGAAATAAATGGTCATTAGATACTTGTCCTTTGATTATTCATTTATCTTCACAAAACAATGAGAAAGAAGTGCTAACACTGCTATAAATATTTTTTGAAATGTTGAATAGGATTGGGGCAGTAATTTTCTTAAACTGTTTAAAAATTCCTTTTGTTCAGTGTTATCTCAGTATTTTACATTATGATAGGCCAAAGTACCTTTCAAACACATTTTTTTTTTTTTTTGAGTTGGAGTCTCACTCTGTCACCAAGATTGGAGTGCAGTGGCCGCTCCCGGCCACTGCAGCCTCGACCTGCTGGGCTCCAGTGATCCTTCTGCCTCAGCCTTTCAAGTAGCTGGAACTACAGGCGTGCACTACCACGCCCGCTAATTTTTTTGATTTGTTGTAGAGATGAGGTCTCGCCAAGTTTCCCAGGCGGGTCTCGAACCCCTTCAAACACATTTTTGATGGTGATTCTCCCTTCTCCCCTAGTTTTCTTTCCTCTCTCTCTCCTTCCTTCCTTCCTTTTCCTTCCTTCCTTTCATCTTTTAATTCTTCCTTCTTTCTTTTTCTTATTTAATTATGTTCTTAGCATTAAGGGAGCGCTTCCTTTAAGCCACTTAGATATACAATCTATATGTGACAATCAGCATTTGCATGTTTAATAACTTTCATCTAAGTAGTACATGTTTATTTTTAAAAGAGTACTAGTTAATACATTTTACTTATTTTTAATATATCTTATTTTGTCAATAGTATTATGGCAAGGTTTCTAATGAATATAAGACCACATGAATTTTTGAATAATTTAGTAATGAAAAATATTTTAAACTTTGACCCAACAATTTTGCTGTTAGAAATTTTCCTAGAGAGTTGTGATATGTCAAAATTTTTGGGAATTGCAGAGCTGTTTATCTAGCAAATAATTGGGAACAACAGACATGTCAAAAAGTATTGCGATAAATAATTATGATATAATAATACAATGAGATGATGATTAATAGCTACAATTATTGAAATTAAGGATACTTATTAATCTGTGAAAAAATGAGTAAAAGGTTGTATATATAGAAAGATACATTTTGTGAAAAGTATTATATGTAGAAAAATAATATACAAATGTCAAAATATTAACAGTTTTTTTTCTACTGATTATTAGAGCACATGTTAGTACACTTTTTATTTTAGAAAAGTTTTAAATTTACAGAAAAATTACAAGGACAGTATAGGAATTTCTCATATATACCATTTCAGTTTTTCCGATTATTAACATGCTACATTAGTGCAGTACATTTGTTACAATTTATGAACCGATATTGATAGATTATTAATAACTAAAATTCATATTTTATTCAGATTTACTTAGTTTTAGCCCAAATTCCATTATCTTTTACAGGAACTCATCAAGGATACCACAGTACTTTTGGTCATCATGGCTCCCTAGGCTTCTCTTGGTTGTGATAAGTTCTCAGACTCTTCTTGTTTTTGATAACCTTGCCAGTTATGAGGAGTATTTGTCAGGTATTTTGTAGAAGTCCCCCAGTTGGGATTTGTCTCAAGATTTTCAGTCCCATTTACTGAAAAGACTATTCTTTTCCCATTGACTTATTTATTTGTCAAAGATCGGTTGACTATATTTGTGTGGGTCTAATTCTGCATGTTCTATTCTGTTTCATATATATATTTGTTCTTTTTGCCAATACTACATTGTCTTGGTTATTGTAACTTTAAAGTAGGTCTTTATATCAGGTACTGTGGGTATTTCAATTTTACTCTTCTTCACTCTGGCTATGTTGGTTTTTACTTTCCAATATAGACTTAGAATCTTTTCAGCAGTATATACAAAATAGATTATTGGGAGTTGGGGATTGCATTGAATCTATAGATCAAGATGAGAAGAAGTGATATCTTTTTTTGTTGTTGTTGAGTTGGCGTCTCACTCCGTCGCCCAGACTGGAGTGAAGTGGCCGCTCCCGGCCACCGCAGCCTCGACCTGCTGGGCTCCGGCTAGCCTTCCGCCTCAGCCTTCCGAGTAGCCGGAATTACAGGCACGCGCTACCATGCCCGGCTGATTTTTTTTTTGATTTATTGTAGAGATGAGGTTTCGCCTGCCCAGGCGGGTCTCGAACCCGCGGGCTCAGGCAATCCACTCACCTCAGCCTCCCAAGGCGCGGGATTACAGGCTGAGCCACCGAGCCCGGCTAAGAAGTGATATCTTAATAATATTGAGTCTTTCCATCCACGAAAACCGATGATCTCTCCAGTTATTTAGTTCTTTGATATCTTTAATCAGAGTTTTGTAGTTTTCTTCACATAGATCTTATATTGCTAGATTTGTAACTAAGTATTTAATTTCCTTTTGGTATTAATGTAAATGGTGCTTTTGTAAATTTCAAATTCCAATTATTTATGCCTTGTGTAAAGAAAAATATTTGATGTTCCTCTCTTTACCTTTTATCCTGTAATTTTGCTATAATCACTTCTTAGTTCCAAGAGAGTTTTGTTGATTCTTTGGGATTTTCTACATAGAGAATCACATCATCTGCAAATAAAGACAGAATCATTTCTTTCTTTCCAAACTGTATAAATGTTTTACTTTCTTATTATAATAACTAAGACTTCCAGTATGACATTTAATAAGAGAGATAAGAAAGAACATCCTGGTTTTCATGCAGCCAATTATAATCTGGAAAGACATAATAGCTTATACAGTACTTTAATCCCAAGTGTTGAAATCCTGAGCCAAGCCTTGAAAATATAACTCTGGAAAATAATAAAAATTTTATCTATACTTTTAAAAGGTGATTTGTTTTAGAAAAATATAAAAACACGACAAAACATTTCATAGGCCATTGCAATAATATCAAGTATTTATTTGTAAGCATAAATACTTAGGTGTACTAATGACAGTTATGAACATATAAACTGTATTCTTAAAGAAATAGGCCAAAAGTGTATAAACATATATCAATTTTGTTGGCAATTTGTGTGCACCCAGCTTCATCTGATATACTGTAATGAGAAACCTAAGTCTTTTAAAAAGATAGTCGAGTCATTCTACCAAAAAGATACCTGCACACGCATGTTTGTTGCAGCTCTATTCACAATAGCAAAAACATGGAACTAACCATGCTGCCCATCAAATCTGGATTGGATAAAAAAATGTGGAACATATACACAATAGAGTAGTGTGCAACCATAAAGAAGGTCAAACATATGGACTTCGCAGCAACTTGGATGGATTTAGATTCTATCATACTCATTAATCTATCACAGAAACAAAGAACAAAGTACCATATGTTCTCACTCATCAGTGAACCTTCAACAATTATCATAATACTATAAGAAAGGGATTGGCGGTAGTGCGAAACTGCCAGGGCGGGAGAGTGGGATTGGCAGTTGAGGGAAACTGCCAGGAGAGGGAAGGGCACACCTCATCAACAAAGATACTCGCATAATGAACATTTGTATAAGTAACTCTGCATTGTACCCCACATCTTTAAAATAATAAAAAAATTATTGGTAAAAAAACCACTATGGGTCACCGCAATATATACAGTCATCCAAGCAGCCAAGATGGGATCTCAAGAAATTTTATTCTTTACAAGTACAGTTATATAAAAAGAATATCACCTCATTTATTGGAAAAGTTTCAACTGTTTTACATACATATGCATTGCTTATACACTAAGTCACCATTGTGATAATGCACTTTCACGGAGTCAAATTTCTGATGTCCAAGGTGACAGAAGAAAAATCTGTCCCAGTTCTTAGACACAGGCCAATTTTCCATTTGTATTTATTCTCTCCGGATCTCGACTGATTGGATGGTGGCCACCAATATTGAGGACAGGTCTTCCTCACTCAGGCCGCTGGAATTTACACACCCTCTAGACACACCCTCATAGACACACTCTGTGAACATATAAAAATATAAAAATGCGCTTTACCAAGTTTCTAAGTATTCTTTAATCCAGTCAAGCTGATACCTAAAATTAAGTCCATGGGTCCACCTCTTGTCAACTTGGTACCTATACACATCTCCTTAAGCCATAACTAATTTCCTGATAAAGAAAATAACAAAGTAACAGTTCTGCCTAATATGATACAGCTATGCTGCATATAACCAAAAACATATTAATTCTTCCCCAGAATATATGTGGCTTTCAGAATTTCAGTTTGGGATTTTAATGTTTTGGGACTGTAATTTGGGAAATTTTAGATGGTAGGTATTTTATACTGTACAGAGATTTTGATCTTTTGAGAGTTCATCACTTGACAGTATGGCATTCAGGATTGTGTGTTTTGGGATTATGATCCAAATCCCATCCTTGCTTAAGTTCTATTCTTAGAAATGTCCAGTTTTGCACCTTAAATATGGCGTTTTTGTAGTTTTTCTTTTTAATAGTTGAGGAATGGCCCTCTAGTCTTAGTTTGCTGAGAAGTTTTACGTCATGAATGAATGTTGGATTTTTTTAGGTGATTTTTCTGCACCAGTTAATATTATTGTATTATTTTTCTTTTTTAGCTTGTTGTTGAGGTGGACTATGAAAGTTGATTTTCTATTGTTGAACCAGCATGGCATACCTAAAATAAATCCTACTTTGTCATAGTGTATAATTATATTTGTATACTGCTGACTTCTACTTGATAATATTTTGCTAAGAATTTTTGTATTTCTATTGATGAGACATATTTATTGGTCTATCATTTTCATTTTTGGACTATGTTTATCTGGTTTTGGTCTCAGGGTAATGCCAGCTTCACAAAAGTAATTGGGACGTGTTCTTCTCTTTCTGTTTTCTTGAAGAAATTGTGTAGAATTTGTGCTAATTTTTTCTTTATAATTTGATTTATTTATGTTTTATTTTAAAGATGTGGGATACACATCAGGATTAAGTACATAAGTGGCCTACGTGCAGGTGAAGTTTCGTCCTTCCACAGGTCTTCACTTCCCCTGGTGATGTTATGTGCCTTCCTCCCTCTCTTCTCCGCTGGCAGTGTCCCACTACTGCCAATCCCTCTCTTGTAGTATTGTAATAAATGTTCAGGACCTACTTATGAGTGAGAACAAGTGGTATTTAGTTCTTTGTTTCTGTGATAGATCACTGCATATGATAGACTCTAAATCCATCCATGTAGTTTGCCCAGAACCCTCAGTTTCCTAGTGAGTCTGAGACAAGTGTTGATTTTTAAGTTCAGCTTTTTCTTCTGAGAATGACAATAACAATTTCCAAGGTCTTCATAATGTCAGGGCTGAATATAAAAGTATATATGTTACTTTTCCCTGAATTTTCTTTCATTTTTTAAAATTTTAAAATATTTAACTGACAAAGATTGCATATATCCCATTTATGAAATGTGATAGTTTGATATATGTATACATTGTGTAAATATTGCCACAATCATACTAATTAATACATCCATCCCCACCACGCTGTTCATTAGATCCCTAGAACTTGTTCATCTTATAACTGAGGGTTTCTACCCTTTGACCAACATCTCCCCGTTTTCCCCATCATCAGCCCTTGGCAATCACTGCTCTATTTTCTGCCTTTATGAGTTTTACATTTCTAGATTTCACATAAAAGTGAGTTCAAGTAGTGTTTGTCTTTTTGTGTGAGGCTTATTTCACTTACCATAGCATTCTCTGACTTCATCCATGTTGTTGCAAATGGCAGGATTTCTTTTGTTTCATATGTCTGAATAATAGTTGATTTTATGTATTTATTTTATTTAGTGTACAAACTATTATTCAACCATAAAATATATATGCATATACATATATATATGTTTGTGTGCATGTGTGTGTGTGTGTGTGTGTGTGTGTATCTATATATCAAATTTTTATCCATTCATCCATTTATGGGCACTTAGGTTGATTCCGTATCTTGGCTATTATGAACAATGCTATAATAAACATGGAAGTAGAACTATCTCTCCAAGAGATGGATTTTATTTTCTTTGGATTTATACCCAAAAGTGAGATTGATGGATCATACAGTAATTCTATTTTTTATTTTTAGGAATCTCCATACTCTTTTTTTCAGTAGCTGTACCACTTTACATTCCCACCAATAGTGTACAAGTTTCTCTCTTCTCTATACTCTCACCAACACTTGTTATCTCTTGCCTTTTTGATAACAGCCATCCCAACAGGAGTGAGATGATATCTCATTGAAGTTTTGATTTTTATTTCTCTGATTAGTGATGCTGAGCACCTTTTCATATATATGTTGGCTGTTTGTATGTCTTATTTGGGAAAAAATTTCTGTTCATGTTCTTTGCTTGTTTCTTAATTGGGTTATTATTATTATTGCCATTGAGTTGTGTGAGTTCCTTATATATCTTGCATTAATCCTTTATCAGATGTATGGTTTCAAATATTTTCTCCCATTCTGTAGGTTGTCTACAAATTTTATTTGTTTCATGTTCTGTGCAGATTACTTTCATCTTTTAAGTGTTCACTATACTTAATACTTATATAGTAGCCAAGAACTTTTAAAAGTTGTTTTAAATGTGGGAGATACAACCAAGAAAAAATTCAGATTTTATTTATTTATTAATTATTAGCATTTCTAATAATTTGTTTTGGGCAATTTTTATATGACTTGCTGTTTGTAATTTTTTTGTATTTATCTTGCTTGGTGTTCTTTCAGGTTCCTGGATCTGTGGTTTGGTGTCAGTCATTAACTTTTAATGTTCTAGGTCATTGTTACTTCAAAAATATTTCTATTTGAAGTAACAATGCTTTTATATTATTTACTAACTTCCAAGCACTATGCCAATCTTTTCTTTTAATCCATTTACTCTTCACTGTTAATAACCCTATGAAGTATTATATATGCTTCATATATATAGTATATATGTGTATATAGATAACATATATAGTATAATAGTTACTGCTTTCTTCTTATTTTATGAGATGAAACCAAGGCAGAGAAAGGTTAAGAAACTTTCTCTTGGTCTCACAGTCATTAAATTACAAAACTGTAAGCTGAACTTCCGTAGAGTACCTCTAGAGCTTGCAAGTGTAAACACTGTAATATGCATGCACTCTTCAGCTAAATGTGTACCAACTGAAAACGTGGTTAAAAAAAAAAATACCCGTGGCAGACTCATACTCTCTCTGAAAGTCCCACTAATGCAGAAAGTACATTTTACTGGGTAATTTTAATCAGCACAAGTGTCTATAACTTTATAGACTATCTACTTATATCCTTCATATTAAAGATAGATGTATTATATTAGAACTGTGTGCAAGATTACAATACATGTAAATGAGGAAATCATGAACTAAGAAAAAAATATAAGGTGAACTAAGGGTAAGTTAGTACCATACTGTACCCTGTCATGCTATGTGAGCCAAAATAGCATGAGGCAAGTGATACATCTTGATTCTTGTGCTTTGGGTGTCTTTGAAGCTATTTTTGGAAGACATGGATCATGGACTTGTCTGGGATTGAGTTTTGAAGCAGTGAATAGAAAATGAAAAACATGATTAATTCAAAACTTACATCATCCATAGGATAAAAAACAAAGCTAGTAACTTACGAGAAATACATCTACTATTGGAACTGGGAATGAGAAAAAAATTATCTAATGGTTCCTTACAGAGAGATCTTTGTGTCATATCTTGAAAAATGTCCTCAGCAACATCAGAGTGGTGAAAACTAAGAGTGCCATAGAACAAGGGTCTTGACATGACAGTTAAATGTGATTCAGTGAAAGTGGTGACCTCATATGAGGAACCCAGGCAAGATATTCCCATGGTCAGATTTATTTTTTATTGTATCATTTACTTCTATGTTCTATCCAGAGAAATAAGGAACTTAAATTTTATTGACTCAATTGTTTATTTTTTTTTAGCATGAGCAAATGTAATGAGTAATTAGAGAGAGAGAGAGATAGAGAACATGTATATGTATTTTTGAGTGGGGAAGACGCTAGGACTCAACAATCAGTTCTAATTTATCTGCTACTCGTATAATGTGAGACACTTCCGACCTTAAATGGTTTTAATTGTAGTTCAGAATGCATGACTGATAAACACAAAATTAAATCTAGCAATATTAGGGAATATATAATTATCAGGAGTATAGTGGCAGGGAGAATAAGACAAAGCTAGAAATAGTAGCAAATTAGTATTGACTTGGTTTGACTCTTGCAGTGTGGGAAGCGCACAAAGAATTAATTGGACAAATTCTTCAATCATTTATTTATCTCATGATCAGTCATATTTGGTGTAATGACAGATGGTGGCAGAATTCTGAAATGAAGGCATCTTTGAATAAAGGAAAGTGTGAAAACTCAGTAGCTCCTCCTACAATAAATTTATTAATATTCAAAAGTTGTTTAGCTTGTTGTTTGATGTGTTGGCTGTTGGGGCTCGGGACACCATAGAAATACAAAAACTTCCATAAAGCAGCACCAGATTAAGCTGTGATAAAGGAATCTAAATGCTGTCCATACTATGGAGTATAGAGATAGGGTAATATTCTTTAAAATTATTTGCTTTCTCCTTTTTTATAATTGTATTTTAAATTGGAGTTTGTGTATTCCTGTGTAATCTAGTTTTTTTAAATCTCAATTCAAATGATAGAGTTAAAATTTTAAATTAATAGAATACTTATTTTAATGATTAAGATAGAATACATTTTTTTGAGTTGGGGGTCTCATTTTGTCATCCAAGCTGGAGTGAAGTGGCACAATCATGGTTCACCACAGCCTCAAACTCCTGGGATCAAGCAATCCTCCTGATTTAGCTTCTCAAGTAGCTGAGATTATAGATGCACCCTACCATGCCTGGTTAATTTTTTTATTTCTTGTAAGAAGGAAGTCTCCCTATGTTGCCCTGGCTGGTCTAGAACTCCTGGACTCAAGTGATCCTCCCACCTGTGCCTTCTAAAGTGCTGAAATTGTAGGTTTGAATCACGGCACTGAGTCAAGAATGCATATTTTTAAAGATAGTAAGTGAATGGGTCACAGGGGCTTCTTTGGCTATTTAAGATACATTGTGACTGATCTTACCTGCAGAGTTTCTCTTTCTAAGGGTAAAGATGAAGACTAATTCAAGAATGATCCAGCAACAATTTGGCAACCTCTCCATTTTTTAGGAAGAATAAAATGTCAAAGAATTCCAGAATACATGTTGCTTTTAAAGCCTCCGAAGCACATGGGTTTTCTTCTTGTTATTTTTCATGTCACATTTGCTTCCTTTAATCCAAATCTTATACCTTTGGACTATGAGCCTTGCAAAGGGGTGAAACACTTTACCATAGTAACCATCAGAAAAACAAAATTCTGAGTTGTGGATCACAGTTTGTGCTTTTCAGAAACATCTGATTCATTGGTTTTGATTGACTTTAAATCTCTTCTCAAAATCAACTGAAGTCCTAACCCATCTAGAGTATTTCTCAACTCCTTTCCCCTAGAACAAATTGATTAATCTTCTATTCTAACAATATCTCTTACTTTCTACACTATAATATAGTTACCAGTGCCTAGATCTCACTGTCCACATTGGACTGAGCTCTTTTAAAGGCAAGATGAATGTCTGATTCTACTCTGGTCCCTTCAAAAGTCAGGCTAAGTGTATCCTAAAGATTTGGTGTTCAATGGATATTTGTTGAGTAAATGTGTAAAAGGTCCTAAAATGTAAGACAATGGTTGAGAAAAATGTGTTCAGTTGGTAATGGATTTTGAGTATCTATTGGAAAATAAGTTCAATACCATACATGGCTGAAATGACTGAAACAGCCCATAGGTGACACAGATGTCAGTTGTTTCCATATCTTCTTTTTGAAACACTCTGTCCATATTCTCCCTCATTTTAATAAGAGAAAAGTAAGCAGTGGCCAGTTTAGAATCCTCTGAAGGTGTGCTAGGAAAAGCAGAGGAGTGGGTTGTCTCATAATAATTTAAGACTTAGAAATGGTAATATATCAGCCTTTAACTTTTTTGCTTCTTCCAAGTTCCTCTTATTTTTTTCTTCTTTCCTTTCATACAGATCTCCCTAAATACAGTCTCCTGCTCTTGAATATTTCTACAAATCCCACATCCCTGTATGTATGCAGAATCTGCTTCTTCTAACTTATTACAGTGCTCAGCAAAATGCCCTCTGGTTAGCATCATCCAACCTCCTTAAAATGTATTGGGGCATTATACGCATTCAATAATTCAAAAGGACCTTTATTAAAAATGATTAGATGTTGTTAATAATTAATGCATTAACAAAAATTAACATTATCTGATAATATGCCTGTCCTGGACATTGCAGATGGGAAAGTTCTGTAGCATACACAGAATTATAGCCACCTCTCTGTTCGGAGGGGATTAAAATAAAGAAGCCCTAGTACAATGCAAGGCATGATCTATCTCAGGAATCTTTAAATTTTGTAGGCTAACTTGAAATGATTAGGTAGTTCCTGATTCTGTGTGGACATTCATTTAAGATTAGTTAAACACACCTCCATGTGCTTGCTGATGGTGAATTGGAATAAATTACCTGTATGTATGTAGCTTAGGGAGGGTACAGAATATAGTGAATCCCCTAAAGCTATCTTAAGTAGAGGTGCATGGAAGAAAATTGGGAAGATTTTATTTTATTTTCAGTACTTCTGGTCTCTCCTATTTTCATATTTTGGTCATAAAATGCCCTAACCTTTCTTCTTTTTGCTGAAATCTATTTAATGATGCTTAAAAACAATTGGATTAGATTAGTACTAACTTGTATAATACTTTGTTACTTTGATTACTATTCAGAGCAAGTGATTTGAATGCTATTCAGAACTAATGATCAAATATACATCATTATTATTATTTTAACAAGGACAGTCAATCTCACCATTTCCTAGAGGGATTGTCTTGTTTTAAGTAGGCAGGTGTTTTACTTTGGTTTCCAACAGGCCCTTGTTTTCCTACAAGAAGCTGTAGATGAGTTTGTCCTATGGCCAAGCATGCCACTCTCCTTTGGCTCTGCTTGCCTTAATTCCACTCCTTTACCATGATCATTTGAGGGCATCAAGATTTTTTTTTTTGTCTCACTCTGTCGCCCAGGCTGGAGTGCAGTGGCACGCTCATGGCCACTGCAGCCTCTACCTGCTGGACTTGGGCAATCCTTCTTCCTCAGCCTTCCAAGTAGCTGGAACTACAGGTATGCGCTACCAAGCCCAGCTTATTTTTTGATTTATTGTAGAGACAAAGTCTCACCAGGTTTGTCTCGAACCTCTGAACTCAGGCAATCTTCTTGCCTTGGCCTCCCAAAGAGCTGGGATTACAGGCTTGAGCCACTGCACCCAGCAAGATTTTAACTTATGTAGCATTAACCTAGAGGAATGAAAAATATCCCACTTGATTTTGCTCAGGGAACTGACAGTGTGGGTATAATAGAGATTGGCCCGTAAGGTTGCATAAAATCTATCAGAATCAAAAGGGGCCATAGGAATGAAACAAGAGTGCCACTATTGGAAAACCTTTTCTCCTAATCCAGTTACCACAGGGATCTTCTTAGCCATCCTTTAGAGAATTTCTAATAAGTTAGTAGTCATGGAATGGTTAAAAGACAGCAGACTTGCTAAGGATAGATGATCAGAGGACAAGCAGGCTCTTAGCAGTACCCTCACAGTAAAGAAATATCTCTGCATAAGACCCACCACAGTACTAAAAAAAATCACAACTGAGTGACTTGCCTAATGCATGAAGTAAAATGGTAGAGCTACCGAACATTAAACCAAGCCAAAACACACATACGCAAGCAATAGACCAGTGGTTACTTTTCTGAAACTTTTGTCCTTTCTATGGACTTTCCCCATGAGTGTTTTTATTCAGTGTTATTACTATTCCACTCTACAAATTTAGTCTGGAGGCAAACACATTTCCATTAAAAGGCCTAGAGTTAAACCCATTTTATCTTGTACAAGAACATAACTGTTCAGGGCACATCACAAAACTGTAACAAGTATTATAAAGTCATTTTACCACATTGCCTTATGGACAACCATAATGGATGTCATCTTCAAATACGAAGGACAGACCCTTTTCTATTTTAAGAAAGAAGTATTTGAAAGTAGTTTACACTCCAATTATCTCAACATGAATGTCAGCTACATTTAGTCCACTTTACTGAAAAGGTGAATAAAACCAGCTGCTAAACCACTGTGGTTGTTTTTAGAACTATTTCTGTTATTAGGTCAATTGTAGCAAGTTCAAACACCTTTGTTTTCTTTCATTAAAGATTTTTTCTGTTTTTGAGGAGCCAGAGAGGAGAGCAGTATAGAGGAAAGGATGGTGTGATGGATTACTAAGATGTGCCTGGGTCCAGCTAATAGCCCCTGAAATGTCTTCAGTGATGGTAGGGTAGGTACCAAGTGGATTGTTTTGACATGTTTGCAGCACACAGGTGACCATATTGCCAAATTATCCTCAAAACTGGAGCCCTCATTGGAAGTGTCCCGAGAGAAATGCCTGAAGAGGCCAATGTGTGAAGTCTGACCCACCAGCTCCCTTTGCTGAGGACAGACCACAGCAAGCACAGGATGGAATCACCAAGGCAGCGCTCAAGCTCCTTAGCTGCTTTTGTCCTTAAAGTCACACTCTTCACAAGACATTCACTGACTTTTTGTCCTCATGCTGGACCTTAGGTGCACAGAATTGGTTTGACTCAATCAGTCATATCCCCAGTTACTAGCACAATGTTACTATTTGTCTTTTTTTAATTTAATTTAATTTTATTGTAAAGATGTGGGTTAGAAGTCAGGATAAGGTGCATAAGTAGTTCATGTGCAGGTGAAGATTGGGCCTCAACTGGTCCTCACTTCCCCTGGTTTAGGATCAGGCACAATGTTTTTATTTTTCAAATCATGACCTTTGCATCTACTGTTGACTACGTTGGCTTCTTTTGTCCCTTTCCCCAGTTATATCCCCTTCTTGTGTATTGACATCCAATATGCATACTTATAATCTATCTCTCAATGAGGACTTAAAATCTGTGTGTGTCCATGAACATAAAGTATTGTTTAGTATATACATTTTATGTTACAATATTTGACAATAATTTTTTAGTATACAATTTATATATTGTTTGGTATATAATTTTATAATCCACACAAATAAATTATTTGGTATGAACTATATATACTATGGCTTCATTTCTATAAAGTATTGTGTAGTATAAAATTTTAAAATCCATACAAATAAATTATTTGGTATGGACTATATATACTATGACTTTATTTCTATAAAGCATTGTTTAGTTTATAATTTTAAAATTCATGCAAATAAATTGTTTGGTATGAACTATATGTACTATGACTTCATTTCTATAAAGTATTGTTTAGTATAAAATTTTAAAATTCATGCAAATAAATTATTTGGTATGAACTATATGTACTATGACTTCATTTCTATAAAGTATTGTTTAGTATAAAATTTTAAAATCCATACAAATAAATTATTTGGCATGGACTATATACATCATGACTTTATTTCTTTTTCATTTAGCCATATGTTTTTGACATTTATGATGATACATGTAGCCTGATTCTTTTAACTGCAGCATAGTATTCCAAAGCATAGTTATACCACAATTTTGTTATTCCTTCACTGACCAGCATTTAGATTGTTTCCAAGTTTTTGGTACAATAAGTTTCACAATATGAAAAATAATGTAACAAGCAACAACTGTATGTATGTTTCTTGTGAATTTGTTCTATATTTTCTTTGGAATAAATAGAAAGAATTTAAATTTCTGAAGTTTGAGTTATATTTATTTTCAAGTTTGTTTTCTTGGAATGACTCTATCAACCTTTTCTCCCATCTGGATTACAGGACATCTCCCATGTAAATTTACATACAAAAAAAAGTCATAAAAAATAACAAAACAAAACAGAATCTTTCAGGGACATGGTTATGATATTACACAAGGTCAGGTAGTTTTAAGCTCTTGACAAGACCTTTCTATGGGATTACTCTTTTTAATTTTAATTTCATTTTATTTTAGAGATGTGGAGTATAAGTAAGGATTAACTATACAAGTTGGCTGAATGCAGGTAAAGTTTGGGCCACCAAATGGACCTCACTTCGCCTAGTTTGGGACCAGGTACCCTTTGTGTTGTCACCTGTCCCTCCCCTTCCTCTGGCAGTGCCCAGCGACTGTTGATCCCTCCCTAGTGCTAATGTGATGAATGTTCAGGGCCCATTTATGAGTGAGAACATGGGGTTTTCAGTTCCTTATTTCTGGGGTAGTTCACTTAGTATGATGGTTTCCAACTCCA
>CAUYQG010073062.1:0-14748 GCA_963574415.1 Tarsius wallacei | reverse complement strand
CATTTTTAGGTATTTGTTGGAGAGGCATCCACTTCCAGGTAATCAAAATATGTATCTGCTTTATATTGCTGTCCTAAATATTACCACAAACTTAATGACTTAAAACAACACACCAACCATGCTGCCCATTGAAACTGGACTAGATTTTTTTAAGTGTGGTACATATACGCAATGGAATATTATCCAGCCATAAAGGACACACATATAGACTTTGCAGCAACTTGGATGGATTTAAAGTCTATAATACTCAGTGATCTATCACAGAAACAAAGAACTGAATACCACATGTCCTTACTCATAAGCATACCTGGAACATTTATCATAATAGTATAAGAAAGGGATTGGCAGTAGCCAGAAACTGCTGGGGGGAGGGATGGGAATATAACATCCATAAGGGTCCCAAACTTTACCTGTATGATGACCACTTGTATACCTAAACCTGAACTGTGCCCCACATCTTAAAAAAAAAAAAAAAGAATATTTTCATTAAGCCAAAAAGAAATCCCAAGCCATTAGCAGTGACTCCCATCCTCCCCTTTTCCCAGACTCTGACAACCCCTAACCTACTTTCTAATTGTTATGGATTTACCTGGACATCTTATATAAATCAAATTATATAGAATGTGTCCTTTTGTAAATGACCTTTTTCACATGGTATAATCTTTCAGCATTCATCTATAGTGTATCATAAGTCAATTTTCTATTACTTTTTAATAAAAATTAAAAATACTTTGTTGTATGGGTAAAACTAATTTTCCTTATCCATTAGTCACTGTCACTTGATGGGGCAGTTGGGCTGTTTCTACTATTTGGTTCTTATAAATAATGCTGCTACAAACATCTATTTACATCTCATAACTTTTTGTTCCTCTGCTTCCCTTTTCTGCCTTCTTTTGTATTTTTAAGCATACCATTGACTGGACATGGTGCTTAACACCTGTATTTTCAGCATGTTGCTAGGCCAGTATGGGAGGATCACTTGAGGCTAGAAGTTGGAGGCTGGTCTGGGCAACATAGCAAGACCCCATCTCTACAAAAATAGCAAACTGTTTTTACCCTTTGGAATTTTAAAACATGTTTTTTTTTAAAATCATTAATTTCACAATACTCTAGGGACTGGAGTATCTATTTCATCTTTTCACAGCTATTTCAGAATATTGTTAACTTAATTCCCATAAGATATAGAACTTTTCCACTATAGCTCCTTTTCTTCTCCTCTCCTTTGTGATCTATATTTTATAACCTTAACAAAACAGTGTTTTATGTATACATACATTTATAGATGCATAAAATCTTATATATTATAAAGGTAAAAGATATGTAAAATTAATCTATAACATTTAAAAAATTTACTCAACATACTTACCACTTCTGCCACTCTTTATTCCTGTAGATTACAGTTATAGTCTGATTTCATTTTCTTTCAGTGCTATGGATGCCGGTTATTATTTCATGTAAGACAGGTCTGTTAGAAATGACCCTTCTCAGACTTTGCCTATCTGGCAATTTATTTCACTTTCATTTTTGAAGGACAGTATTGTTAGATACAGATTTCTTGACTGACAACTTTTTCTTTCTACATGTTGAATATGACTTTCCACTGCCTTCTGCCAGTCATTGTTCCTGATTATAAATTAGCTGTTGGTATTAATGTGGTTCCCTCATACTTGTAGACAATGGTGGACCTCTGTCAGGATTCAACTCTGATCAAATAAAAATGCAAATTCACAATGGAGGCAGGCTAGAGTGACTGTGTCCTAGAAGGAGAAAAAAATATGTATGTCTTTGATGAAAGAAGTGAGCAGACAGTCATTTCATATGTTGCATTACCCTTTTAATACTCTATATTCAGATTCAGGTTTTTATGAAAGTTTACAAGACTCCATAATCTCTCAGATATTATTCATAATGTGGATGTCTCCCCTTGGGTTGTACAGCACGTCAGTCCTGCTTTGCCCCACATTTCGAGTGTAAAATGCCTGTGATATTGAGGCCTCCTCAAGGAATATTTCGCTATACTCTTTGATGCACTGAAGGCCTCAGCTTCTCTCATTTTTTTGAGTTATTAAAATAGTTTTCTCTTGATAGAATTTTTCATTTTTTTAAGTAAACTTTTTGAATCCACTCATTTTGTATTATCTCCTCTTCTGTTCTTTTTGGCCTTATGTATTTACACATTTTAAATTCTGCTCTTTATGTTTAGGTGGGGCTTCAGAATAAAGCAAAAAGAATTCTTATAAAGCAAAGAGAATTCAAGTCATAATTAATTGGGAGTCAATGTTTTATTTTTTATTTTCCTTTTATATTTTTCTAATATACTATAAAAACAAAAGTTTTAACATTTAATTGATTGGTGATCATTACTTTCACACATAAAATATGAATTAATATAAAACATTATTGAAAGAAATTTAAAAAGAACTAAAAAATGGAGGAATATATCATGTGCACAAGGACAGGGGGTTTCCTGAGGGGCTGGTGATAATCTATCTCTTGACCCAGGTTGTAGTCTCCAGATGTATTAAATTATGATAATTCAACCTACAAAATAAGTCAGTTAAAACTGTCACAATCAGATAAAATTAATGGAAAGATACTATTATGTGGCAAACGAAAAAAATTAAAGCACAAGGGTTTAATGACTTTCTCATGTAGTTAATGAAGAGTTTGGAAGTCATGGAATTTCATAATTTCCTTATATATAGAATTGTCCCAATTAGAGACAATTTTTAAAAAATCAGTGATTCTGTAAAAAGTCTTTAGCAAAAAACAAAGTAAGCACAAATATTGGCTTAATTAGAATTTGTTTAGAGTAGCTTAATGTTGAGAACAGGTACAAGACAAATACTTGTGAAAGGAAGAAATAATTTATATAAATAACTATCATGCCTGCCTAAAATTTTTAAATAACTAATTTTTAATTTAGTAGTTAAAAAAGGAAGAGAAACCACTGTGCCCCAATATTCCAGAACCTGATGAACAGAATGAATTCAAGGGCAATGCTTTTCTAAGGAGATAATGAATGTTGACATATATGATAACCCTTTCTTCATTTAGAACTAAAAAAGTGAGGCTTACATTTGGGATAAAATTTATTATATAAAAATTACGGTTTTTTTTCCTAGAAAAATTGACAATTTTGACAGTCTTGCTACTGATATTTTAAGTTGATTCATCTTTCTTTACCTTCTAAGAGAATGGCTTTCCTTTATACTTTTGCATACTGGGTGATAAAAAGAGACCAGCTGAATATTGCATCTTGTCATTTACAAGTGTAAGATATACTCATTTTTGTGGTCTAAGATTGCTTACAGCTCACACACACACACTGTGCATTATAATTTAATTAAAAATCCATATTTATGCTGAATTCAACATTTGGTAATGAAAATTAATGCCAGTGTAAGATAAAGATATGACAATTTGAGGAAAAAAGCAAATGTCAGTAAATTAGCTCCTTCCACAGACGTTACTACTGATTTTCTCAAACTTCTAATACATGACTGTAACTGAAAGTTGCATAAAAAGCTTTCAAATTAATTGTTACTGGCAGATCTGCTACTTCCAAATGTTTTTTTTCCTTGAGATACAGATGCTAACTTGTCTCAGCATATGATAATTGCATCATTTTGCAATTTATAAAGAAAATAATTTTTCTTTCATTTTCTAATCAGTGGCACAAAAATGTTGTCACAGATCCCAGAAGTCTATAAAAAAGGGGAAAAAGGTGTGTGTGTGTGTGTGTGTGTGTGTGTGTGTGTGTGTGTGTGTTTAAGTCTCCCTTTCTAAATTGAATAATGGGCTGAGGGCTGACGAATTGGATGATCAATAGCTCACCATCTAGTTTTACTTGACTTAAATAAAAAGAGATGAATATAAGCAGCTAGGCTGGGATGTATATACAAGTCGTGTTTCAAAACTTTGTTAGTGCAGAGGACTTTTTAATCCATAACATTTTTCAAATGGTGTGAGCACTTAACATAAATGGGTTGAGAGTGTAGACAAAATGCCCTGACAGACACATGTATTTCTAAAGGAAAATTGAGAGAAACCACATCTTACAATAGTTTAAATATTTCTAAAGTTGTTAAATTTTTAGTCCAATTAATAATAGAAAGTTAATACTGACTTAAGAGTAACACCATCAAAATCGTGCATGTTCAAAATCTAGATCTGAGCTCTTCTCAGTGCTTGTTGAGTTATGTCTGAGTAGTTGTAGTAAAGTTTATAATACTCAATTTATTGCAGTTCTTATATGATCTTTATTATGTCTCCCATTTCAAGCCTTCAATAAAAATTCACTCATTTATTCAAACTGAGAAACATCTATCCAGTGCCTACTATGCACCAACCATAGTGTCAAGTTCTAGAGACATAGAGAGTTACACAACATGCACCACTCGCAAAGCCTTTTTTGAATGCATGGCACTAAGCTTGGAACTGTTCAGATTAGTCACATTACCATGTTCCTCAACTGTAGGACAATGTAATATGCATGATCAACATTTTGTAAACAAAGATAAAGTATAATATGAAGAAAGAAAACAGAGTCAAGGGGAAAGCCCATCAGTGTATTAATATCCGGGGTATCACATTGGCATGTAAATAACTAACAGTAGGCATTATCCTCAATCGATATTTTGCAGAGTAAACTGCTCTAGATAGGGCAGCCCCCACGGCGTGTAATGAGCAGAAACTTCACGCTCTCTGTGTTGTCATTGCTGATGTTTGAATCCTGCTGTTTTCACATTCTGGGCTGCTGAGATGACTGCACATTCTTGGCAGTTGAAAGGGAAGCTTGCTCTGGTTTCTCATATAACAAGCAAGAGACAAAACCTATAATCCATCTTAATTTTACCCCATGTGACTTGAAAGGTGGTATTGGTGGAGATGACAGCAAGCATCACTGACAACGCCTAGTGTGGAAGAAAACAAAAACAAACAATAAAAAAGTACTAATTCAATGGGTTTAAATTACACAGAGAATTCTCTACAGTAAAATGGAACATAGATCCAGACACAATTATATTTCACCATCTTATTATCAATTATGGGAGCTATGAATGGATTATGTATTCTTAGAAAAAAATAAGTTTCACAGAAAAAGTAAGTCAAGATTTTTAAATGGGTAATATCTCATGGTAGACATTAACACAGATGGGTTTTTTAAAAAATGAATAAGAGACTGATATATTTCATCCCTTCAGATTTTAAAAGTACAGAAGAGTACTAAAATGCTAGTCCATTTTAAATAACCATATATTCTCATGAAATTCCTATAAGTGTATACGTTTATTCCTGGTGTGATACAGGCTATTTCTTTAGTTTTCCATAAAATTTTACCACCATACTCATACTCTTCAGTCATTAAAAAGAAGACGCTTAACCACACAATAAACAAACCTCGTGCTTACCTCTAAGCAGTAAGTACTTAAAATAATAGTAAACATTTGCTTTACAGCATGTTTCCTCTGTGTAAATTATGATTTTTTGGGCAACATTTCTTTAAATGGCTTTCACTTTTATTGTATTGCAAAAGTGAGATCATGTTCTTTGTATGCACTTCATTATCTCATTTGATTGGGTTTTAATTCCTGCAACATACAGCAAAGGCTGATGTGCCTTTTGCAATTTGAAACAGTGGTTGCATGCTGAGAATAATTAGCTCCACTAAGGCAGAACAAATGATTTTTCTGCAAAACACCAAGTATGTGTTTCAACAAAGATAATCACAGAATATCTAAGTCATCTTGGGTCTTCTGGTATAGTGGTTACTTTGTGTTTAATTAACATTTATGAAATCTTAATTTCCTAATAACTATAATGACCCAGAGATTATCACAAACAATGCTATTATTGAAATCTGGAAATGAAAGACTCCTTTTCTATTGGTTCATTTGATTTGTCAGTTTCCATTAAAATATTTATTTTGCATGAATATTTTATCAAATGTTATTTGTTTCTAATCATAATTTAGGCAAAATAATTTAACTGTTTGCTGTGGCTACCAGATTTGTAGTGGGCTATCCTTCCAGCTCAAATCATCCTGAAGTTCTAAAGATTTTTGTTAATCCAATAGAACATTTACTAGAAAACAAATTAGTCGATTTTTCTATACTTATTCTTAGTAAGATAATGTGAATGGGTAATACATTTCACACATCAAATTGTGTTGAATTTATTTAGTACAAGCAACAACAGAGAAATATAATTTCTTCCAATTAAGAAGCTGCTCTTTTTTAAAATAAGTAAAATCTTCACTAAGAAGTTCATTCAATTGTCTGAATTTTAGTTAAGCATCTTGTTGTGTTAATGATTACTTGAGTACCTTGAGTGGAAGTATTAATCAGAGTTCACTATGTAACAAAAAGGTCACGAGTGCATACTGTTCTGAAATTAGACTCACTTTCACATCCCTACCAGTCTGCAGGATACTTAAACTGTCATCTTCTCTGCATTACACAGACCTATTTAGCCTCTTACAGTTGCAGATACCAACAGTTTGACAAATTTAGTTCCATGCAAGACTCCTTCAACTGCTTTGACCTTGATGCTACAAATAAATTAAGCCTCTGAAAAAACTGTCTCTGGAATAATCAGGTAAACACAAGGTTTCAAAGGCTTAAATGTGTAGAGTCTGTATTTATGTCAATGGAATCACTGGAAAATGGATGATGGAACCGCTATTAAACTGTTTCTTTCTGTGTCTATATTTTTAATCCTGGGTGTTAACACGCTTCTGTTATCTGATTATTTGCTTGAGAAAGGAGGAATTATTTCAAGACCTAAGAAATTATCCTCTTTTCTTCACTCTGAGAACATTAAATCAAGAGGTTTAATACCTTCTGGAAAGTGAGTTTTATCTTTAGAAATGGTAGTGCACACCTGTAGTTCTAGCTACACACGGAAGGCTGAGGTGGAAGGATCACCTGAGTCCAGCAGGTAGAGGCTGTGGGGGCCGTGAGACCTGGGCGACAGAGGGAGACTCTGACTCAAAAAAGACTTTTTTTTGAAATGTCAACTGTCTTCCATGCACAGCAAGCACTCGGTTCATCTAGATACCAGAGAAGATCTCACTGTCTCCTAGACTGGATTGTAGAGGCATAATCAGAGTTCACTGCAGCCTTGAACTCCTGGGCGCAGGCAATTCTTCTACCTCAGCCTCTCCAGGTGCACACCACCATGCCCAGCTCATTTTTTGATTTCATTTTATTTTGTAGCGAGAAGGTCTCACTATGTTGGTCAGTCTAGTCTTAAACTCCTGGGCTCAAGCAATCCTCTCATCTCAGGCTCCCAAAATGCTGGGATTACAGGCATGAGCTATCACACCTGGGCTAATAGGGAGAATTTAACAAAAACAAATTTGAATTCAGAGTATGAAATGTAGACTGAAATAGTGTGTCAAAGAACATTGCTCAACTTTTAATAGAAACTGTTTCTCTAATTATATGTATTATTTACACCCCAAGCATCTACAGAGGTGTCCAAGTTATTTTGCTCAGTAAATGACTTCAATTAGGTCAAGGTATTATACTTTGAGATATATAAAATATTAATTGATATTTCATAGTGATTTAAAAACACAGAACTAGAAAACTCATTTTCTCCTAGTAGTAGCTTTCAAGTGAATACCTTTTCCCTTTTGTTTGACAAGTTTTTAATTTTAATATTGTGGAGTTTTCCTCCCCACCCCCCTTTTTTTTTTGAGTCAGAGTCTCACTCTGTCACTCAGGCTGGAGTGCAGGAGTGTAGTGGCATGCTCACAGCCACTGCAGCCTCCATCTGCCGTACTCAGGCAATCCTTCTGCCTCAGCCTTCCAAGGAGCTGAAACTATAGACACACACCACCTCGCACGCCCAGATAAGTTTTTGATTTATTGTAGAGATGTGGTCTTGCCAAGTTGCCCAAACTGGTCTCAAACCACTGAGCTCAGGCAATCCTCTTGCCTTGGCCTCCCAAAGTGCTGGGATTAAAGGTGTGAGCCATCACACCCAGCTATTATACAATTCCATTACTACCTGTGTTGGTTAGATCAGGTTCAAGTGCATATTTATTTTCTTTAGCAAATTTGAATTCAAAGGAGGTCTAAAAAAATAGGAAGTTTTCATTGAAATGATGTCCTATTAACAATAAGCATCTATTTTTGTTACAAATCAAATGTAGTTATCGTAGCAACCCTTTTATTTCAAAAGTTCAAAGTGAATAAAAACTTTTAAAGAAAACATTATTGATAAACAATGGTAATTTACTAAGAATATCATGATGTTGAAATAATTTCATTGCTAGTTTAGAATTGCTGCCGCTAGTGGCAGATTATTAAGGTTCCATATAAAAGAATGACGGCTACTGTGTAGCAATAGTTAAGTGACAATAAAAGAGGGATTGCCTTTTTTCATATAGGGTGAGTGAAGATTAATCTTATTGTGCACAAGTGAAAAGATAAACTATAGTAAGATATCATTATGATTTTAGCTTCTATAAAATAAATACCACCAAGCCCATTTATTTTATATATATTAGGGAGGGTTCCTATCTTTCTATAATTTAAAATTAACTTTAATTAAACCGATAAACAGCTCTATGAATCATACTGCCCCAACGCATTCCACTTGACTCATAGAAATACATTTTATAGCAAATAAAATACAGACAAATCATCTAACTAATCAAAAAACCAGTTTGGTGTAAGATTGGGTGGCAGTGGGGAAGAAGACAGCAAATAATTATGTTGTTGCTTGTCTCTGAAGGGATGGTGCCTGTATTTCTGATGGCCTGCCATATCCCCAAATTTAATCATTTCTAACAAGAAAGATTTGTTCAATTTTATGAGAACTGTGTTATTCAATTTTTAAAAGTTTGCTCCCTGTGCAAAATCTTAAAGCAATGCATATTATTTTTATTTTCCCTAAATTTATTTAAATTTTAATGGAATTAACATATAGAGCTATTAAAATAAGATTTCGAATTATAAGCTTTTTTTTCTTGTTTAATTAAAGCCAGTGCAATATTAAGATGTAACAATCATAACTGAGCTACAAGCACAAAATAAAATCACAAACTAATTTTACTGATGAATATTGATGCAAAGCTTTCACATAAAGTATTGGCAAACTGATTACTTGGTAGTGAAAAAGACTACCATAATAACTGTACAGAATCATGCCCAGAATGCAAGGATGGTTGAATACTAGGATTTGTACTTTATATTTCTACATTTTCACAGGAAGAAAGACATGCTTTGTAATTATAAGATACCAAAAAGAAACTTCAAATCATTTCTTATAAAAAATTAAAATAATAACAGATTAACATTTTTATTTAAATGATAAAGGAATTGTGGCTTATATATAAGACATACAAAAAGAAAATTTTAATTTTTCTAAGGGAGCTTCCTAAATAAAGACTCATCTATTTAAAGATCAATAGGTAATTTCTCTAAATTATTTTTTGAGTGTATAAATCCACTTTATATATAATACGTTTATTTTCCTTACATTAATCCATATGATTGCATGGTAGTAAAAAAAAAAAAAAAACACAGTAGGATATTCATAAACCAAACAGATGATCCTAGCATTTCTATGAAAATATACACTTGCAAAAACAGCCAATAGAGAGGGAGTTTGACCCTGCTGGATAAACTTACCATTTTAATAATGACATGATAATAGCAGAACTGAAAAGCTATGCAAAATTGTTGGCTTGTAAACAAATCATTGAATAGAAGTCTTGAAACAAACCAAAGTTCATAGTGTAGTTAAGAATATGACAATGGGGATATTTCAAATTAGTGAATGAAGAAAACAGAGAATGTTTGGGCAAACTACCAGCCATTTCAAGAGAAGAAAAATGAATCTCTCCTCACATTTTAATATACAGTACAAACATATCAAAAAGGCAATCATGAATAAAAATGAAATTATACAATACTAAAATAAAATATGGGAGAGTATGTTTACAAACTGGAGTGAAGAAGCCTTTCTAAGAAAAAAACTCAGAAGCTGTAAAGAAGCCATATGTCTTCTTCATAATTAGTCATCACAAATAGCAAATAAAATAAAATAAGCCACTGAAAATAAGACCACATGGCAAAGAAACATTGGAAAATATACTATATTTTCCTAATTATTAATGTATAAAATCTATAATAAATTAAGAGGAAAATATTTTAAGGTACTATAAGAAGGTAAAGTTAATAGGCAATTCACTGAAAATGATATACAGTTGGCCAAGAGACATGAAAAAAATGTTCAACCTTAATAATAATTTCAAAATATAAAATAGTAATGAGAAGCCAATTTTTACTTATCATATTAGTCAAACTTGATAAGTTTGATAACATCTAATAGAGCACCTACATGTTTGTCTGTCCAGCAATCTTTCTGGGGAAGAAGTACCATCCTCAGATTCTACAGTAATCTTGCCTATTCCATCTCTTCTGTAGTTGATTAGGCACCCATATTTTCCACCTTTCAGGAGAAGCCACATGCTACCACAAGTGATACTGTGGAGAAGCCAGTATCTCACCCTCTGTATGTAGGATCTTGGTGAGGCACATGCTCTCTGTCGATTGGCAATCATTATCAGAATTAAAAGGGCCATATAGTCTTTAATCTACAAATCTTTCAGAGATTTATCCCCCATATTTAATGTGTAAGAAATACAAGACATTTCTTTTTAATTTTTTGCCCTCCAATGACACTTGAATTTTGTCTCCAAATAGGCAAGTACCATTTGAAGGATGGAAAAAAGTGACTTAAAGATAAAAAACATTTACTATTAAGTCCTGACTAGCATAATTAAAAATTCATATTGGAACAGTTAGTAGAATTATTAATGCACAAATAAAATTTGTGGTCTAGAGGATAAATGATAGAAACATACAGAGAATGCCACAAGAAAGGTCCTAACTGAATTATAATGACCAAAGTGATGACAAGGATGGGGCTAGATGGTATGAAGTCAGGATAGGTATAATCAGCACTCCTGAGGACAAAACATAGCTAACTGAAGCAGAAGGAATAATTGCATTTAGAAAAGATAGAAAAAACTCTCCCAAAATTGAATAATGAATCCTCAATCTGAAATTCTGATAATTTCCCCAGAATAATTTGTGAAATGAGGTCCACTCATACAAATAATAATCATACTGTGAAATTAGGGGAAAAAAGTCCTCTGCCTTTGATCATTGAGTCAAAAAAAATTTTCGTTGTATATATGTATGAATCATATAATTTAAAAAGGTGACTCATTAGACAGGTATTAAACTTCTTATCCTACAGATAGAAAATGTCTTGAATTTTCAGAAATATATCCCTGATTTAGAAAATCAGAATTGTATTCCTCCTAATATTCTTCCACTCTGTAGAAAACTGGAGCCGGGCTCGGTGGCTCAGCCTGTAATCCCTTGCTTGGAGAGGCTGAGGTGAGGGGATTGCCTGAGCCCGTGGGTTCGAGACTCGCCTGGACAACTTGGCAAGACTTCATCTCTACAATAAATCAAAACACTAGCTGGGCATGGAAGCGCGCCTGTAGTTCCAGCTACTTGGAAGGCTGAGGCGGAAGGACCGCTGGAGCCCAGCAGGTCGAGGCTGCGGTGGCCGGGAGCGGCCACTCCACTCCACTCTGGGTGGCAGAGTGAGACTCCAACTCAAAAAAAAAAAAAAAGAAAAAAAGAAAACTTGAAATTACTCTCAGAAGAAGTTAAGACAGAGAGACAAGGGACCACCAGACAAAGAGACAAAGCTGAGTGTGGAGGTGAGGAATTCTACTGAAATAGAAAGCCTAAATAGACAGTTGCAGACTAAAGTGGAAAACCTTCAACTCTTTCCCTTCATGACGCCCTCGGGGTGCTGGAAGCAGGATATGCAGTTTTCAAGAAGACTCCACAATACCTGTCTAAGGAATTCCACCAGCCCCATAGATAAGAACAGCAGATACTTACATTTTCAGTGAACAACACTTGCCTATGCCTGTTGAGTGTTCAGTCTGATTTTTAGTACAGCGTTCTCAGATGTCAATGAATAATTCATGGAAAAGCCTCTAAAATTAAAGATAGACACTAAGACACACACGCACACACATACAGCCACACACACATGTACACACACACACATACAGAGGGTGCCAAAAAATATATACACATTCTAAGAAAGGAAAAAACTGTATTAAAATTGTAACACTCAATATATACCAATAACAAAAGATGAATACAAGTCACACTTGGTAGATGGTTGCACTGGCCAATTCTACTGCACTGATGGTGGCATGGTGACTCTAGCATTCATTTGATTAATGCCATCTTTTGAGTGAATGTGTATATATTTTTTTGGTATGATAAAAATAAAATGAAGGAATAAGATAAAATAATGGTAGAAAAAATAAAATCAATAATATACTCAGAAAAAAGAAAATGAAATCAGGAAACAGAAACAATATGCTATAAAACACAAAGAATCAGAACACAAAAATAACACTTCAAACTTAAGAATATGGTATTGAAATAAAAAATTAAGCAGAAATTTTACTAGGTATTGTTGAAAAAATCTCCCAAAAATTAGAAGTAAAAATAAAGATGAAAAAGTTTCTAATTGGCACTTTACTAAGCAGTTCTTTAAGTCCAAGATATTGTAAATAGTTTTACTAAATACAAAAGTCCTCAAAACCTCTCAAAATGATATTTAAAGAAAACAAGATTTCTGAAACTACAGAGAATAAAAACTACAAAGTAAAAAAATAGGCAGGCATAAAATTGTGCAGGACATTTTTTCTTCTTAAGGGAAAATAATAAATGTTTTGAATATTGAACTCATTGTTGATGAAAATTTTTCATAAAATTTCTTCTCAATAAACTTCTAAAAAAATTAGCTTTTCATTTGACAAGATTTTGTGACTCTTTGTCTAGGTCTTTTTTTGTTTAATCATAGCATCCAATACTGTCTTCTAATATTTCTTCTTTAAGGAATGAGTGTTATTAGGCTCTAAAACTGTAGAAGTTAAGCTCTGCACTTTATCATGGATGCTCTGCTCCCAGTTACAACCCATGTAAATGCACACAAGCAAAATATACAGTCTGAGTGTCCACTTTATAGAGTTTTCTGTTCATACTTTCTAATGCTTTGTTATTATTAAATCATGGGCTGCAAACATACCAAAAATTGAGAGGAACTGAAGCTCTTACCAGCTGACAAATATAAATCAACCCCTGGCCATTATTTCCACTCCAAAAGACTCTAAGGCAAAGGAGTGTACGGTAGATAAGCATAGCAGTTTTGTTTCAGAATTCCTCACAGTTATTAACAAGGAAAAGCCCACACAATATAGAGTTGGAGAATGTTGACACTGAAATATCAAATTTCAGAGGCAGAATCTGAAACATACTTCCATCGTGTCTTGCTTAAGGCAAAAACTGAATGAATAGGAAGTCTGGGGTTGGTACCTTGATCCTTTACTTTTGCAAGATTGCCTTGTCTAGGAGGCAAGCAAATCAACTAGTAGATGTTTAGACCTGCAAATTATACAAAAAAAAAAAATGTGATGTGTGCCCTGTGGTCTTTTGACATTTTATTTTGCCATACTTTATTTTTGGACAGTATCTTAAAATGCACAATATTTTTACAACTCTAACAATAGTCCTGATGTTCATATCACAAAGCAATTTTCATTCTCAAAGAGGGAAAGTTTACGTTTCTTTACATTATTACTATGTAAGGAAGCAAAGACAAGTGTTTCTTTTGCAACCAATATTTCTTGCTTTTAGATCAAACCATATTTTTGATGAAGTATAACTATTACATAATTCTAAGCATTTATAATTTCTGCCTTTCCATTCTGGTGTTATCAGCTATTATTCCCTTCGAAGGAACAATAAAAACAAAATCCATATTTTATTACTCTCCAAACACTGTTTTGGCTTTTGGTAAATGGAAGAAAAGCAATTTGCGAGGCTGATACAATTCAGTTCATGATGGTTACAAAAAGCAGCCTAATTTTCTGCAGTAGGATTTTGCCTAAGGGTTACCTTAAAGTGGTTTCATGGGCTGTTGGGATATTTCCTGGTTAAGGCTCAGAAGGAGTTTATCTCCATGGGTCACACATCTCCCAGTGTGCTTCTGACCATTCTGAGAGAATGGGTAAAGCACCATTGTCTTTATAATAGTAACAATGAAGGTGAAGAAGACATATATCTGTATTGTTCTTTGGCAATTCTGTACAGAGATTGATATTTCAGCGTCTTTATGATTGCATTGAGGATGATTTTTTCAAAGTAATAAACAAAGGGAAAACTCTTCTCCACAGACTTAGTCATCTCTCTAAATGCTGTCAATCTTAAATAAGCACTTGGATGAATCTCCAAGGAAAGGATTTATTTGAGAATAATGTACAAGAATCAGAACTGCAATTCAAAAATGCCAGAAAAATCTAACTGTGACCCCAAGATTACAACTGACCTAGTTTTTCTATTGAATTGTAGAAACAGTTCTTGGAATAGCAATCTGGCTGCCCTTGCCCATGGCTTCCCGACTCCTTCATTTTTTCTTTTTCTTTTTTTTTTTTTTTTTGAGTTGGAGTCTCACTTTGTCACCCAGGCTGGAGTGCAGTGGCATGCTCACGGCCACCACAGCCTCGACCTGCTGGGCTCTGGCGATCCTTCCGCCTCAGCCTCAGCCTTCCAAGTAGCCAGAACTACAGGCGCGCGCTACCACGCCCAGCTAGTTATTTATTTATTTATTTATTTATTGTAGAGA
>CAUYQG010073052.1:0-15761 GCA_963574415.1 Tarsius wallacei | reverse complement strand
GTCCTTCTTTATGGCTGCATAATACTTCTTCATGTATAAGTATCACATTTTTAAAAAATCCAGTCTGGTTTTCATGGGCAGCACGGCTGGTTCCATGTTTTTGCTATTGTGAGTAATGCTGCAATAAATATGCATGTGCAGCTATCTTTCTTTTCTTTTTTTTGAAAGTAGGATTTCTTAAGAAGACAGAAAAGATCCCATAGCGGGAGAGGACCTGAAAGAGGTTGCCCAGGTATCTTTCTTACAGAATGATTTGAGTTCCTCTGGGTATATTCCCAGAAGGGGGATTGCTGGGTCATATGGAAGGTTGATATTTAGATCTTTTAGAAATCAAAACAACATTGAGATACCACCTAATCCCAGTAAGAATGGCCATCATTGATAAAACAAACAACAACAGATGCTGGTGAGGATGCAGAGAAAAAGGAATGATTCCACACTGCTGTTGGGAATGCAAACTAGTGCAACCTCTTTGGAAGAAAGTGTGGAAATTTCTGAAAGAACTAGAAATTGACCTTCCATATGACCCAGCAATCCCCTTATTGGGAATATACTCGGGGGAACCCAAGCCATTCTACCAAAAAGATACCTGCACATGCATGTTTGTTGCAGCTCTATTCACAATAGCAAAAACATGGAACCAACCGTGTTACCCATCGAAGCTGGACTGAATAAAAAAATGGGGTACATATACACAATGGAATATTATGCAGTCATCAAGAAGGACAAACATATGGACTTCACAGCAACTTGGGTAGATTTAGAGTCAATCATACTCAGTGATCTACCACAGACACGAAGAACCATATGTTCTCACTCATAAGTGGGCCTTGAACAATTATCATAAAACTATAAGAGAGGGATGGTAGTGGTGGGAAACTGCCAGGGGAGGAGGGGTGAGATTGGCAGTTGAGGGAAACTGCTAGGGGAGATAGGGACCCACCTCATCGACAAGGGTATCTGCACAATCAGCATTTGTATACCTAACGCTGAATTGTACCCCACATCTTTAAAATAAAAAAAAATAAATTGCCCCACTGTTTTTCACAGAGGTTGTATTATTTTGCACTCCCACCAACAGTGTAGAAGCATTCCTTTTCCCCGCATCCTCTCCAGAATCTAATATTTTTTGAGTTATTGATGATGGCCATCCTGACTGAAATATAGTGTTTCATGTTTTTTTCTTTCTGTATTTTAAAAAATAAACTTCTTAAGAATATGTATAATTATAATGATAGCTACTTGCTGTTGATTAAAATACCTATATTCAATAGTATGAAACTTTTTTAAAAAAAAAAGAACTGATAGTATAGTACCTCCAAAATTTGTTCAAAATTGAGGGTGAAATGGGAATAGAAAAAGATAATTAACATATATATATACGCATGCACAATATACATGATGCATACTAAATATAAAACATATACTATAATGTGATTCAGAATTTTTCAAACAATGAAACACTCATCCTCTGAGGTGTTAACAGTTGTTTCATGAGATGTGAGTCTATAATCAAACAACTGACAATTATGAATTATTGTTTTATTTCCTTTTCCTTAGAAAACCATAACACACATTAGCACTTTAAACCCTTCTAGAAATTCTGCCATTTAGAAGCCCATTTAATTTTATTTAATTGAACACTTCCAAAACTTATTTGTGTTTGGAAAATCCTCCTTCCCAGAGCATTTATTAATATCTCATGAGACCTAGAAGTTTAATAAACATTTTCTGGAAAGGTTGACATAGGATATAGGCAAATGTAATTTGTTATACACACAGAGAGGTACACACGTATGCATACAATAAACAAGACTCATTGCCCCAATTAAGTAGAACAGGCTGTCTTGACATAAGCTACATACTTGGGAGTTTTACCATTGAATACAGTGCCTGGAACACAGTAGGTGCTCAATAAACATCTACTGAAATGAACTAATTTTAGTATGTAGACCCTTCACTTTGCCCGCCCCCCACCCTCCAGTTGCCGGTTTCCTATAGCACTTCCTGAAGTTACTTTTGCCCGTGTTCAGACAAGCTAAGTAAGTTATTATGGTCCTTTGTAATTAAAACCCTATGCTGGGCATATTTTAAGTTACTGTGTTACAGCAGGGAGCTCCTTTTGGCGGTTGTAAAACACTCCTTAGCCCTGAAACCCTAGCAAGCTGAAATAGATCATGTAGTCATTAACTATCAGAGGATTGTTTACGTTACCTCTACCCATGTTGAAGAAGGCATTAGTCTTCAGGGCCCATTGGTCTTCCTGGGTCTCATAGGTTTTCAGCGTTCTGTGCCTTGATGGCATTTTTTTCCTCTTAGAATTTGATCACTCCAGGGTTTATGGTTATGCTTCCCATTTTCATGGGCACTCAGATGCTTAAGTCCATTCTATAGCTTGAAAAATTTAAAACAAGCCTATTACCTTTTTCTAACTTGCCTTATCTCCCATGGTTTTTCCATATACTCTTTCAGCAAACATTTGCTTAGTGCCACCAACTTTTGAAACTATAGATGTGAAATAGAGACTATCCTAAATGGTCATATGTTCTGAAGACAGAGCAGACATGAAACCAACACACAGTTCCATGTGATAATAGATATGCTCCAAGTATGCATAGAAAGCAATATTATCCCAGAGGAGATTAGTCTCAGTACAGTCACAAAATACCTCATGTTCTTTGTCTTTCTCCTTCCACTACACACCTGAAAAACAATCCATTCTTATCTCATCAGGATGCGAACCACTATTGGAGAAAAATCATACAACCAGACGGGTGGATTTCATTTTAAATTTGTGCTCATAAACTCTGAAGAAATCCTCAATAACGTTCAGCAATTTGCTATGTCTTTCTTTAGATTTAATTTAAAATTAAGACAACTCTTACCAGTTTTCCTTCTGTACTTAAGCCTTTTTCTTCCCTTACCTATTAAGTACTGTCAGTTGATGATCTTGTCTCATTTTTTTCCCTATAAATTGAAGACCTTATAGTAACTCCCTTTTAGTTCCATCACCAAATGTATAGGCTACCTGCAGCTGTACTATCCTCACCTTCCATCTTCCTGCCATGTTGGAGAAAGAATCCCTCCTTCAGCCAAAGATCAGTGTCTCCACTTTTGCCTTATTTTCAAGTTTATCTCTATGATGACTTATCTCTTCTACTTACTTAATTTCTCCCTCTGTGATGAAACATCCCTATCAGATTGAACATCTGATATCTCCCATGTTGAAAAAAAAAGGTGAAGGAGGAAGAGGAGGAGAAAGGAAAGGAAACTTGTTCTTTAAGCATGCGAACTACAACCCGTTTGTCTGTCCTATGTCATATTCAACTTTGTTGAAAAAACTGCATACATTCCACCTCCACTTCCTCACCTCTCCTTCACTCTTTAATATCCTCTGACCTGACTCCATTTCCACATCTTCATGGATGTTAATCTTTATGTCTTGAAGTTAGTGAACTCTTTTTTCTATCCTCATCTTCTTAGACCTCTCAGCAACATGATGTCTGGGCTCTTCTCAGAATCCTCTTTGCCCTTGGCTTCTGTATCGGTTCTCCTATCTTCCTATCACACTTGCAACTCCTTTCATTCTTCTTTGATGCATCTTTTTTACTGTTATTATTCTTCAGGACATGACTCTCCTTGTGTGATCTCATCCATTTGCACGGATTTTCACTTTCCTTTTGTGTCATGACTCCTTTGAGATTCAGACCCACATCCAACTACCTACTTAAATATATTTCATCACTGTCTCAGTTTAGGAAGCATCACAAGGTGGTCTCATTTGACATTTCCTTCTACTTAATACATCTGTGGAAACTCTTCCCTTACAGACCATCATCTTCCATTAAGTGTCCAGGGTTTTCTCAAGGCTTATGAAGCCCCCAAGATATTGCAAAATGATTTGTCTATTTGTCCCTATGTGGTATGTCAGAGGAGGGTCAAGCAAAATCTGAAGGATCTACAGGTGTCACTCCTGCTGAGCAGTGTCTGGGAGAAGTGCCAGAGACTTTTAAAAGTCATTGATGAAAAGGGCAGCTTGCATAGCATCTAGGCACAAGGAATGAACAACGATTACATAAAGACAGGCCAGGACACTTTTCAGATGATGACTTCCACATGGCTCCTAGGTACCTGAGCAATGCCCCTCACTGTGGCTCTGTGCTGAGCTAGCCCCCATGTCTGTGCATGGGTCTCATTCCAGGTCCAGCCCTCTTGACCTATACCATAAACCTCTCTACTTTCATCACATCTTTGTTCCCTTTTCTCTCAGGGAATCTTTCCTTCTCTGGCTGCTGGAAATGGGAATGGGATGTGGGAGAGGTTGAAACAAAGGCTTGATCTGTCTAATTATATCTCCCAAACATTTTATTCACACTAGGGGTCCTCTCTTCATTTTAAAAGGATTCAAAGTCATAAAGTCTTCCTCTTTTCTCTAGATTTTACAGTCAGATTTTCATCTTAATTCAGCTGAGTACAGAATGGCATGACTGTTTGAATAGGCATTGGGGAGAGGAGAAACGTAAATATCAGAAAATATATCAAACCATTAATCTGCCAAGATATCTGTATTAGTCAGCTCATGCTGCCATAGCAAAATACCACAGACTGAGTGGTTTGAAAAAACAAATTTATTTACTCATAGTTCGTGAGGCTGGAAAGTCCAAGATTCAGGTCCAGTAGGGTTCAGTCTCTGGTAAGGGCTCTTTTCCTGTCTTACAGATAGCCACCTTCTTGCTGTGTCCTCGCAAGATGAAGAAATAAATCTCTGGGATCTCTTTCTCTTTTATAAGGATATCAGTTCTATTCAATCAGGGCTCCACTCTTATAACCTCATTTAACCTGAGTCACCTCCTTAAAAACCCTGTCTCCAATATTGTAATGTGGGTGGTTAAGGTTTCAACATATGAATTTTGGGAGACACAATTCAGTCCATAGCAATTTCTAACAGAAATCTCAAGTTTAAACATATCTAAAACAAATTACCTGATTCTCCCCAGTCCCTACATCCTTATCCACAAAAACCCTCTTTCATGCTCTTTTTCTCAAATTGAGTAATCAGCACAAATATCTAGCCACTTGCTTAAACAAAAAATTCATAGCCATGAGTCTGCTCATTTCCCTGTTTTGAATTATCAAACCCAAGAGCAATACTTTTATCTTTTTTTTTTTGAGTTGGAATCTCACTCTTTTGCCCAGGCTGGAGTGCAGGGGTACACTCACGGCCAGCCCAGTGTCGACCTGCTGGGTTCCAGCCGTCTTCCGCCTCAGCCTTCCAAGTAGCAGAACTATAGGCACGCACTACCGCACCCAGCTAATTTTTGATTTTACTGTAGAGACAAGGTCTCGCCAAGTTGCCTGGGCTGGTCTCCACCTTTATCTTCATAGAATGTCTTGAACTTTTAATTACCTATCTATCTCTACAGGTAATACCTTAGTCATGCCACCATCAACTGGATGGCTAGCCTTCTCAATTGTTTCCCTACTTCCAATCCGGCCGCCTTATAATCCATTCCCCACAGCCAGAGTGATTTTATAAAAATGTCAATGAAATTAATATATGCACCTGGATAAAACTTTTCAGTGACTTTTATTACACTTAAAATGCAGTCTTATTGCCTTATCTTGGCCTATAAGACTGGTATCGTAGTCTTGTTCTAGAATGTTATAGGACAGATGCTTGGATGTTATAGGATTGTAGATGAGGTGAAAATGCTAAGGTCTGCTTTGTGAAAAATAGCAATTTGGAAGCAGCAGAGAAGATAGATAGGGAAAATATTAAGCTGGTTACAGGAAGAGAGAGACATATATATATAGGGTCTAATATATAATCCAGAGGAGAAATCATAAGGGTCACAACTGAGGTAGTGGGTATTGAGAGGAGAAAATATATTGAGGGGTGTTTGTGATATATAGAAAAAAAAAAGAAGTGAATGAACCAATGTGAGGTTGGGAGACAGAAAGTAAGGGAATAGTTTCTTCCCAGGCTTCTTACTGTAGTACTGAGGGATTCAATTGTAGTCACTTATAAAAAAATTTGGGAGGAGAGTAGAGTCATCGAAAAGTTGGTCAGTTCCTTTTGACAATGCTATGTTTGAGAATCTATAAAAAATCAAAATGGCTCATGTTCGTTCAGTTGGCTGAATATAGATTTATGGGTCCTGAGATATAAAGATTTGGGAATCAGGGGGAGTTCAAAGAGCAGAAACTAGAAACTCTGATTGCATACTGTTTCAGTGTATATTGGAGGATCAGAAGTCAATTGGAAAGATGGAGAAGCTGATGGAAATGTGAGTGGAAAACTAGTCTACCAGAAAGCTAGAGAGTGAGTAGACACTGATGGCAAATACTAGAAAGCAAATCGAACAGAGAGGAACTAAATAGTGTTCTTTGGATTTGCAAGCAGAAGTCTAATATATTTTGAGAGCTATTTGGATGATGTTGTAGGACCAGCGGCTGGATTTCAGTGGTTTAAGTAGTAAAATATGATTAGTTTTGTCTTCAAGTTGCTTAGGTAAAAAGGAAGAGAGCAAGAGTTTTAGCTAGGGGGGCATAAAATCAAGAGAAGATTATTTTTTGTTTTATTTTTACAATTGGAAGAGAGGGACCCAGTAATTATGTCAACATCTACAAACAAAGTAGACAAATAAACTAACAAATAATAAAATAGGAAGATAATAATAGATAGTAGGTTGAGTTCCACAGAGCAAAAGAAAAAAGGACCTTACTCAAGCAACACCTCTTCAAACTTGTCCTTGTCTCTTTCTAAGTCAATAGAGTGAAATTGAGGCATATACTTTTATTACTTGTTGACTAGAGCTTTATATTTTCTCTAAAGTTAAAGAGTAAATGATGTAGGTGTGTGTGTGTGCTGTCTCCAAAATATATAAAGTTAATCTTGCCTTTGACTTATGTATGGCTTATGACTGATTAGTTATAGAAAAATTCACTTCTCTTCTGTTGATTGGTGGTCTTGAATAGATAAAACTTGACTAAACCCTGCAGTGGCATTATTCCCTGACATCCTTCCTATACAAACAGAAGTTTATATGACTGTTGTAAGTTAAACTATAAAGTTTTCAAAATACCTTGCCACTTCTGTGCTGTTCACTGCTCAAGTCCTAAACACTCCAGCTATAGCATGTTTGGCTTTGTTTTGTTTTTATTTGATCTTTGACTTTAACTCCTTTCTCCAAGATTCAGTTTCTTTTTATTTGACAGCGTAGGCTCACTGTAGGAACAATTGAAAAACTCACCTAATTAAAATTTACAGATCATAAACTTTAACTCAGTGGGAAGGCTAATTTTCCTCTAAGCTATTGAATATCAGTGATTACTTTTTCAGTGGGAGTGAAGACAGAGACCATTTTCATCTCTTTTATCGTAAGTATAAATTATCCCCAACCAAAATATTTAGCTGAAAGTCCTAGAAAAAATCCTAAGTATGGATCACAATGAAACTACGGTAGATGATGAAGATTCTGTTTTCAATAAGTAAGAGACAATTTAAAAAGAAAATGTTCAATGTAATCTTTCGAGAACTAGGTGGGTAGTGCCCAGTCATCTTTTAAATAGTTCACTGCTTAGAGGTTTCACTGGTCAACATTGTTCTGGTGGCCTGAAAAGTTAAATACACCTTTGCTTTGGGTGATAAAAGGGAATACTTGAGAACAAGCGCATGAGAATTGTAATGCGTCTCTGCTTTGTGAGTGCTATCCAATCACGCTTGGTATATTTGTCCACGGAAGCAGACTATGCATCTATCCTTCTGTTTCTAGAACAGACCTAGAATACTTAAAGTAGGTGACATTTTTAAAGATGGAGATAATATTGTGCTGGGGGCAAACATAATTTACAAAATACTCCCATTCCACTGCCCTTAGTAGACGTGGCCCACTGCTATATCTCCATTTTGGAAACCTATGGGAACCTTCAAGTCTTTTCCTCTCCCCTTTCTGGTGTATTAGTTGAAATTACACAGGATGTACAGTTTATTTTGTATTTCCTATTTGCATCATTCGACTTGTTCATCTGTAAAATGGTAAAAATAGTGTCAAATACCCCACAGGACACTTTGAGAATAAGATGAAATTAATTAATTAACAGCAATTAAAATGTACCTAGCACAGATTAAATATTCAGTAAGTACTAGTTATTATTATTCACCATTTACTTATGTAACACATATTTCTTAAGCATATATTATATTCAGAATGATCTGCTGACACTGGTACTCATTATTTATTTATTCGGGTAGTATTTATTGAACACATATAATGAATTGGGTATTATTCTAGATGCTAGGGACACATCAGTGGATATAACAACATCTTCAAGAATCTTACAGTATAGGGGAATGATATACAGTAACAAAAATATATAGATATAATGTCAGGAAATAGGCCTGAAAGATAACTTATGTAAGATAAAATAATAAGCAAGATAGAAATAGACCTTACACTGACTTGTTAAGCTCTGTATAAAGTAAAGACAAACATGAGAGTCTAAAATTAAGGAGTGAAGAAATTCTGAGTTGTGACATAAATCAGGGCCTGGCAATTAGTGTGTGTGGTTGAAATGATGTAAGGAAGGGTTCACTGGCATTGCAGAGGTCAAGAATCTGTGACCTTAGGAGTTGAATGATTAATCCATATATGTTCTGATTTGGCATTGACCCATAATCTGGGTCAGCCTCGAATAGAACCTTCTTAAGCCATACAAAACATAGATGTTGTAAAATATAAGCCAAGAAGGTGGTCTAGATTAGAAACTCATTCTAATGGGAAAATCTTTGGTTTATGATTAAGACATTCCCATCATGAAGTGTCAAGGATTTTTGCATTTTTAAGTAAAATGAGTTGGTTTATAATGGACAACCTAAAAATTTGATGTGGTTTAACAAGACCATAAGAACAGAGTGTTTATTTTGGAGATCAATAGATTGATTTTCTTGAGGAAAATGCATTTGATTCAAGTTTTTGTATAATGAACCCCTGGTTTAGCATCAACCCCAGAACATTTGTGGCTAGGCAAGTGGTCTGATAAGTTATATAAGCAATTTTAGATCATCTGTGGCAAATTGCCAGGGATGTCCTCAAGTAATACCTCAGAGCCAGATAAGAGGGGCCCTTTCTCTGAGATCCATACATTAGCATGGCCTACGTGACCCCAATGAAAAAAAAGTACTTGAAGAACAAATGAATGAAAAAGTGTTCAGCCTCACTAATCATCAGAGAAATGCACATCAAAACCACATTGGGATATCACCTAACTCCAGTAAGAACGGCCATCATTAATAAAACAAAAAACAACAGATGCTGGAGAGGATGTGGAGAAAAGGGAATGCTTCTACACTGTTGGTTGTCATGCAAACTAGTTCAGCTGCTATGGAAAACAGTGTAGCGATTCCTAAAACAACTAGAAATTGACCTTCCATATGACCCAGCAATCCCCCTTCTGGGAATATACCCAGAGGAACTTAAATCACACTACATAAAAGATACCTGCCACATGCATGTTTATTATAGCACTATTCACAATAGCAAAAACATGGAACCAACCATGCTGACCATCAAAAGTGGACTGGATAAAAAAAAAAATCTGGTACACCATGAACTATTATGCAGCCATAAAGAAGAACAAAATTGTGGACTTTGCAGCAACTTGGGTGTACTTAGAGTCTATCATACTCAGTGAACTATCACAGAAACAAAGAGCTGAGTACCACATGTTCTCACTCACAAGCAGACCCTGAGCATTTACCATAATACAATAAGTAAGGAATTGGCAGTAGTGGGAAACTGCTAGGGGAGGAGGGACACATAACATCAGTAAGGGTACCTGATCTCAAACCAGGTGAAGCGGGGACCAAAGAAAAACCCAAACTTTACCTGTATGATGACGGCTTGCACACCTGCTTCTGAATTGTGCCTCACATTCTTAAAATAAAAAAAAGAAAGGAAATGGTCTATCAAACCCTGAAAAGACATGGTGAAATATTAAATGCATATATATTTTCTTTGGTGAGGTGTCTGTTCAGATCATTTGCTCATTTTAAAACTGGGTACTCTGTTTTGCCATTATTGAATTTTAAGTGTTTTTTGTTTATTTTGTATAGAAGTTCTTTATCAGATATATGTTCTGCAAATATTTGAAAAAAAAAAAGAAAAATAAGGCCTGTTCTTCTTGGTGGTGTGACTGGTGGCCAGGTGTGACACCACAACTCCAGATCTCCTTTGCAGCAAATTGAGGTGACTGTATCAGAAAGATAAACTTTGGCTTTAAAAACAGAAATTAGAGGCCTTGCTTTCTCAATGCACAGCTGCTTTCATCTATGTCTCAAAATACCATAAAAAGAAGAAATAATATAGAGTTTGATTCATGTAAGGGAGAAAGCTGCTAAAAAAATGAATGTGAAGTTAATTTAAAAACAAATAGAATGCAAGTGTTCTTCTCTAGACTTTATAGATGTTAATGATTTGTTTCATTGTGTCTTATTTGGTAGAAGAGTTTGAATAATATTATGGTGCCAATAATATTGCAATGATATTTTGAGAGTAATCATTCAGTGTTTTTAAAAAGTAATTTAGGTCAGGTGTGGTGGCTCACGCCTATAATCTCAGCATTTTGGGAAGCCAAGGTGAAGGGATTGCCTGAGCCCATGGGTTCGAGAACAGCCTGGTCAATTTGGAGAGATCTCATCTCTACAATAAAAAAAAAAAAAAAAAAAATTAGCCGGACATGGTAGTGTGCGCCTAAAGTTCTGGCTACTTGGAAGACTGAGGCAGAAGGATTGCCGGAGTCTAGTAGGTCAAGGCTGTGGTGGCCGTGAGTGTGCCACTGCACCCCAGCCTGGGCGATGGAGTGAGACTCCAACTAAAAAAAAAAAAGTAATTTAAAATTTAAATGTAGACAGTGATGAACTATTTAACAGAAAATATTTGCTTATTACACTGTTTCAAACTAGAAACTAAAAGGTTTTTACAAAAACCTCTTGCTGGGTAAGTTATGTTGTGTTACTTAGAGAATCACACACAATAATGCTTTATGAAGCTGACATTTCTGAATGCCTGCTGGATTAAAAAAGTCAGTGAAAAAAATCATGGCACTGCTGTTTTCAAATACAATAGTGATTCATTAAATTTAAAACTTAGCAGCAAACACGAAGATTCATTCAATACTTTTCTGTAGAATTGTACCTTTTTCTTACAAGTGGAAGTACCTACAGATATGGTGGGCTTGCTGTTTTGTTTATATTCTGGTATCAGCTGTCCAGTATCAGCAGAAACCAATAATTGAAGATCTTGTCTTATGTGAATTCTTGGCAACAAATGCAAATGGTGCCATAATATTCAAAAGATTGAATATCTTCTTTTGAATCATATGGCTTCTTCTGAAACAACTCTGCTGACATTTGTACTGATGGTTCAAAAGTAATAGGTGAGTAAACCTGTTGGCTCAAATCAAAGCCATGTCCTCAAACCCTATTTGTAGTCATTGACTTCACCACTACACACGGGTAGTAAAAAAGATCAAGTGTTGTTTGAAATGTTCTTGATAAATCAGTAAAAGTTATTATTTTTATTAAATCTTAACTGAGGAGTCCACATCTTTTTAATATTCTGTAAACTGAAGTACAATATTTGATAAGAGGAATATTACTCATGCAATTGCTTCAGTTGTAAGCTGAAATGCTAACTTTTTTGCATGGAGAATGATTTTCCTTGAAAGAATAACTGGTTAGTTAGACTTGGATGTTTGGTATATTTTATCAAAATACACCAAATAATTTTTATAAACCAAATGCAATTTTTAAAAGGTTATATAATGAAATGTGCCAACATTTAGAAGATCTGCACAACTCAATGAACTGAAATTTTTCAAATAATCAATATAGGATGTTACAAAATGACACATGGATAAATGAATTACTTACTATGCAAGGGAGACCAATATATTTTAATGTCATAGAGTACAAAAAGTTCATTCAGGTTGCACCTAACCTTTAAGAAATTTCTAGTTGTTGAGTTTTGGTGTACTATAAAAGAAGAATTTCCAGAATTATCTGAAAAGATTGTTAGACTATTTTTTTTCCTCATTTCATATTTGTGTGTGGCTAGATTTTTGTTATATACTTCACTAACAACATATAGCAACAAATTGAATACAGAAGAAGATATGACAAGCCAGCTTTAAGTCAGACCTAAATGAGATTTGTAAAAATATAAAAGTCCATTCTTTTCACTAACTCTTTTTTTGTTTTGAAGAAAATGTAGATAATTCATATAAAAAACTTATTCATATTGACATATTTATTTTCATTTTTAAATGAATTAAAAATATACTTTTTATTGTTTTATGAAAGCAGGATTTATTGAGAGGGGAGAAGAAAAGCTCCCACAATGGGAGGGGACGAGGGGGTTGCCCTAAAAATATTTTTAATTTTTAAAATGGGCATTTTTCTTACTCAGGCCCAGCATTCAGCATACATAGTATACATAGCAAGTCAAGTAATCTTATCATCTAGGTTTGTGATGAAAACTGTTCATTTTCGATAGAACATAAATCATGGACTATAAAAATTTTGTTAAATCACAGGCAAGATGAATTTTATGGCACAAACACATAAGCATAATATATGTTTATTTTATTACTTATCCAAACATTGCTAACTTGTTAACGGTATGCTCATTTTAATTTATATCAAAACCAGAGTTATACACATATTTTTCACTTTCATTTATAGAAAGATATGTCTTTCAAGGTTATATTAGTTAACTGTGTGTTGCTTAATTTGATCTTCCAAATGTAAATATAGATGAACTTCTAAATATAGGTGGGCCTCTATTTCACTCTTGAGCAGGCCCTTCAAACATTAGAGGAGGGCCTGCATTTCCACTGACCCATCATCAATCCTAGCCTACCTAAAAAGAAGATGGTGTTCATTTGGAGAATGAAGACATGGTGATAAATTGTATTTTTGAGAGTGTACATGCTATACTATGTGCTTCTATCTTACAGTGGGGAAGTAGTGATGGGAACATTCACGCCAATTCAAGCCAACTGGGAGAGACTCCAAGAAAATCAATTGAGAGCTTAATATGCCTCCATTAGGTCATTAGAGGAGCATAAGGACTGATACATGACTCCTTCCTAGCAAACCTAAGGGCTGGATTAAATATCATGACAGCAGAACAAAGAGATAACCACACTGAAAGTGAGGTACATTTCTAGTAGAGGAGATACAAATTGAATGGTTCCCTGAAACAGTGTGAATTCCATGAAACATAACTGGTTTGAGGTTGTCCTACATGAAATTCCACAATCTAGGGCCACCTGGAGGGGAAGAAAGAGTTCTAATAGAAGAATGACTAGCTATAACCAGGAACTGTGGGAGATATCAATAGTAGTAGCCAAGGGAGACATCTGTATCAAGAGAAATGTTGTCAGAGTTCCCCGTCAGGTAGACCTCAAAGGAACTCAGAGTTGTACCTAATGAAAGGGAAAATGTGAACATCTGCACCTGCCACAAACCAACAACAGGTTGGTGTAAACCCAGGATGTTGTGAAGAAACTGGCACCTTGCCCTGTGCTCCCTTGGTCCCCTCATCTACATCAGTCTCCTAAGCCCAAACAGTTCCAAGCTAGAGGATGAGAGAGGCTTTTAGCAAGATTAGAGTTCTAATATCACATTGGACTGGGCTTTTCAATACTTTGAAAAGGAGAATATTCATTAATTATTTATGAGTAATTATTAAAACTATGGGAATTCTCCCAAGATTTCACTCAAGGGCAGTGAAAGAACTATTCGTCAAAATGAGTTTAACAGGAATGTTTAAGAAAGAATATAGTTACTTGCTACTTGCCCCCTACAAGTACAACTAGTCCAATAAAATGATTCTCTAGGAAACATCAGTTTGGAGAATGTGTTAAAAGAAATCATGACTTTTTTTGGCATTTCCTTGAAAAATACTCAGAACTTAAGGTGCATTTTTAATTTTAGCCTGTGAAAACATTAAACATATTTTGTCAATAGTAATATAAAATAATGTTAAAATCCATCATGAACCTTTTAATATGAGTAAAGCACAGATAATAAAGAAAAGGAATCAGAAAGCTTGAAGAATATGTGAGGTATAATTTTGTGATGGGTCAATGTAAGGTGAATTAAATTTTATGGTTGTCTATTTTCTGTTGTCAATTACTATGGAAACCACAATCTCCAAACTTAGTTGCTTAAAACAACAACTATTTAATTATCTTTCATGAGTTCAGTTAGTTATCTGGGCTCAGCTGGGCTGCTCTTCTGCTGTATGTGATGTTTCCTGATGCTCCAGTTATTGTTTTGTTTTGTTTTTTGGTTTTTGTTTGAGTTGGAGTCTCACTCCGTCACCCAGACTGGAGTGCAAGTGGCCGCTCCCGGCCACCGCAGCTTTGAGCTGCTGGGCTCCAGCGATCCTTCCGCCTCCGCCTTCCAAGTAGCTGGAACTACAAGCGCGCTACCACGCCTGGCTAATTTTTGATTTATTGTAGTGATGAGGGCTCGCCAAGTTGCCCAGGCGGGTCCCGAACCAGCGGGCTCAGGCAATCCACTCACCTCAGCCTCCCAAAGTGCGGGATTACAGGCTGAGCCACTGAGCCCGGCTGATGCTCCAGTTATTCTGAGACTCAACTGAGTTGTAACATACAAGACATTTAATCACATGGAGGTTGACTATTGACCAGAAATCCAGCAGTTAACCTGCATATCTTCACTCTCCTCCATGTGGCTTTTCCTTGTGGCTTTGGAAATTGTCTGAAGCACAGGTACAGTACATATACAGCGTATCTATGATGCACATAGCTTGGAGGTGCTAGTAGTGGGGTAAAACCTTAGAAAAACGGAGTGAGAAGTCAACCTCTTGATCACAAGCATTCGCCTCGCTACCATCACTGTGCCACATCACAACAGCCGGGGGCCATTTTTGGAACATGGAGATTTTTGTTGTTGTTGTTTGTTTTTAAGAACAGAATAATAAATATCTTTAGCGACATACTCCCAGAGCAAGATTAAGAAACTTATAATTGGCTCTAATAGTATTTTTAAATTAGTTTCCAAGAAGAGAAATCCTTAGAAACTGACACCAAGTTAGGAAAATCAATTAACATTTATCCAATCATCATTAAAAGTACAATCTGATATCTATATTAATTACATGTTTGAGGCCATACATTGGCACTGGCTGAGCTAAAAAATTACCATGCAAGATTTAAAAGAAAATCTGTATCTTTTACTAAAGCATTCCCTTTCTTCACTCTATAACTGGTGACTTATCCATTTACTATGATATTGTACTAAGTTAACACTACTGTGTCATTATGAAAAAAAAAAACTACGATCAAATATCATACTGTAGTTCTGGAAGACCACATACTCTTTCATCCTACATGGTATATAATAAAACAATGCACACTTGGTACGGCAGTAACATGCAATGACTTGGCTGTAGAAATGTTAATATAGTTTCAGCGACATCAGAAGTCTGTGTAGATGTTTACAGTTTGAGAGTCATAGGATGAAAGGAATATTTATTATTTAATGCTATACAGTAAAGACGTCTGAGCACACAACATATAATACTAAGTATTAACATGGAATTTACTTAAAAAAAGAGACTGTTCTAAAGCCTAAGGTGTAAGGATGGACTTAATTTTTAAAAAAATAAAGTCTTTTGAGGACTACAAATTACAAAGTAAAAGCAGATCACTATGTAGAAATCTAGTGA
>CAUYQG010073050.1:0-10000 GCA_963574415.1 Tarsius wallacei | reverse complement strand
GATTGCCTGAGCACAGGAGTTTGAAGTTGTGGTGAGCCGTGATCATGCCACTGCACTCCAGCCTGGGCAACACAGTGAGATCCCTACTCAAAAAAAAAAAATTAGAATTCGATAATTCTTTAACTCTTGTGACTCTTAAAAGAGATTCTGAGGAACACAGAATTACTACAGTGTCCAGTCAGTTATATCCCCAAACAGAAACTAGTTTGTTTTTTTTTTTTAATAGAAAAAAAGAGTTCTTTGACAAGATCCACACATTCCAAGCCCCAAGAAAGAAATGACTTGAAAAATTATTCTCTGTATCTCCAAAGTCACCCTCAACTCTAGAGCCTTGGTGTGGGGTGGTCAGATCCTATGATAGGTGAAAGAGGCACAGTATGTCTATTTTGATTTTACTTTGAATAAGCCTCACTACTCAGGACCACTGGGCACTGACTCGATTTATAGACCATCTATCATTTTCCCAAATGGAGAAACAGGAAGGAGGATTGGTTTCAGATCAATAGACTGGGAGTAGGCAGAACGCAAGATGCATCCCCAATTAGGAGCCTGACCTCACCCAACCCTATCTCCTGAAAGATGTGCTACTCTCACAATCCCTGATTTAGTGGGAAAGACTTGTCAAACCCTAAACATGGGAATTCCAGGCACAGCGTTCTAAGGAAAGCTCAGTTAAAACTACCCTGGCCTTAGTAAGACAGACAGTTCATCTGGCTGCAAGTGAAATCTACTACCTGGATGCCCTTTGGTCTCTTTAGGGATGGGGAGGATAGATGTCAACTTCTTTGCCACAATAATTAGAACTGGGCAGAGTGGCAGATACATGTGTCTGTCCACATTATGTCATAACAATACAGCAATTACAAGTACATATTCTGAAAGACTGAAATTAAACAAGCATCCAGAAATATTTATATGCTTTCAGGGGTTTGAGCTTCTCCCTCTGACACTGCATCATTTGTGATGACATCTCTCTAATTCTGTAGCATCCAGCCAGCCTGGTTAATGCGGTGGGTATTGCAAAAGGATCAACTATAATGTACTTGCCTTCCAGAGCTCTGCAATTAAAGAAAGGGGAATCATTAAGAAAGCTTGAGTTGGCACAGAAAAAGATTAAACAAAAGATATCAACTGAAGAGATGATGCAAATAATTCAATTCTCATACATTTAGAATCAGCAAAGTGCATTATTTTTTGATGAGGCATCATGATTGATTCTAGGGCCCTGGTCACCTAACATCAAAAATTGACACCTGGTCACCTGCATTTTCCTTATATTACAAGCAATGCCAGTGTTCTTTCTCCTAGGAATATTAATTGAAATATCCAACTGTTCCAGCACAGACAGCAGTCAATAAAGCACCAGCAAAGATCAATAAGGCACAGGCAGGGACCAGTCCAATCAGCTGCCTGCTCTGCACATTGGGGCACTGCACTGAGAGCCTTGTACTGTCTCACCCAGCTCAAGCACACTTACTATTTTAAAAATGTGTTTTGCCTCACCAAAAAAGGAAACTTCAAAACCACCTTCCAACTTGAGAGGGAAAATAACGTTCAATATGTTCTTGAACCTCTTGCATGCCCCCTGGAATATTCAGCTCTCGGGGGCATCTGGGTTAATGACCAAGGCAACAAGGATCTGGGGGACATCAAGGATCCTGGAAAGTTAGGGAACAGTGTCAGATCCAATATCCAAACTCTTCCTGGTCCTTCAGGTCCAGCCTCCGTGCCACTTCTGGGAAGTCTTCTCAGAAGACCTTGCCCAGAAGAAAGCTCCCAGAGCTCCTTACCCATAGCTTTCTCACGACATTGTTCATCTTCTGTTTGCTCTCTTCTATCAGACCTCAGACTCCAGGAAGGCAGGAGCTTAATCTTTGCATCCCCTTCTAGGATAAGGAGGATGCCCTAGACCTTACCAACTGAGTGGACACAAGTGGCTGCACAAGTCCAACCTGGAGTAAAGGGAATGGACGGGAAGCTGAATCAGAAGGGATGCTGGGGGTGGGGAAGGGGAAGAGTGAGGCAAGTCACATTCCCAAGCCAGGAATAGATGTGGGCAGACTTGGTAATGCCCAGGGCACTAGTGGGTGGGGTTGTGACCCTGTCCCTGAGGAAGATGATCCCGGGTTCCCCTTTGGGGAAATCTGATAGCATCTCAAGCACATTTTCCCACCTCACCTGCCTTTTACATTCCTCTTTCTTTTCTACTTCCCTTTTCTCCTGTAGGATGCCATGGTACCCTCCTACTATAAGTCAATATCTTATAGGGGATACAATTAAATCAGTAAGTTAATATAGAATACCTATTATGCAAATCATTATTATATAAATAAAAGCCATGGTGCTTGTAGGTTTTACTAATCGAGTGTAAAATGAAACAGGAAATTTTCCCAATCTGGGAAACTATCATTCCACAAAATACTCAGAGATTATTTGTCATTACTTTAATGAACACTTTTCTGGTACAAGCACGCTTGTTTGTGAGTAAAAGCTGTGAGACACTCGGTGTTAGTAAATGTAGATAAGAATGGTATACTCAGCCAGGCGCGGTGGCTCACGCCTATAATCCCAGCACTTTGGGAGGCTGAGGTAAAAGGATTGCTTGAGCCCATGGGTCCGAGACCAGCCTGGGCAACTTGGCAAGACCTCATCTCTACAATTAAAAAAAAAAAAATTCATCGAGCGTGGTGGCACATGCCTGTAGTTTCAGCTGCGTGGAAGGCTGAGGGGGAAGTATTGCCTGAGCCCAGCAGGTCGAGGCTGTGGTGGCTGGGAGTGTGCCACTGCCCTCCAGTCTGGGTGAGAGAGTGATACTCCAACTCAAAAAAAAAAAAAAAAGAATGGTGCACTCATACACCACAGGTGACATTGTCAACCAAAGAAATATCCAAGCAATATATCTTTTTGGCTATAAAAATATTTGTACATCTGACCATGCAATTCCAGCCCCAAGTCTATGTCCTTTGGCAATAAATCAACAAAATAAAAAACATGTTATAGCACCATTTTCAATACTCCAAAATGGAATCAATCCAAATGTCAGCAATAAGAAAATGAATTACTAGTTGTATGATTAGTTTGATTACAGTGAATTTTGCATCCACTAAAAATGGGTATTTATGGGATATCTGTGGATATATAAAATGTTTATAAATAATATTAGATGAGAAAAGCAGACTTTAAACTTTGCAAATACTACAAAAACAACTGTGAAAGAATCTGCGTGCCTACGGACAAAAACAAAAAGATAATCCTCGAAGAGAAACTGGATGTGGTAAAGTCCCGGATTGTTTAAACTTAATATTACTAAAAATAGGAATGGAAGAAGAGAAATGAGGAGGCAAATAGAAGATTAAAGGGGAAGGACTTTAACGAGCCTAAGACAAAATTCATCAGCAAAAATTTGACATTCTCAGAGCTGCAATATATGTTTGGCACTGAGTATTTTCAATAAGGATAATGAGTAAGTAATTTGAAATACGAAAGCATGCTAGTGAATGTAATCTATTTATCAGAAGGAGGCTTATTCATGAATTCTTCCCTCTTAACCAAATTACAGACATGCTTGACTATATTAGATATTATGGTGGGGGAAAAAAGTAATTTGAACTTGATACAACAAAAATGTGATTGGAGGCCGGGCGCAGTGGGTCACGCCTGTAATCCTGGTACTTTGGAAGGCCAAGGAGGGAGGAATGCTTGAGCCCAGAAGTTCAAGACTAGCCTAGACAATATAGCGAGACCTCATCTCTATAAAAATAAAAATAAAAAATTAGCTGGGCATCATGGCACATCCCTGTAGTCCTAGCTGCTCAGGAGGCTGAGGTGGAAGAATCTCACCTGAGCCAAGGAGGACTCTGGGATTACAGGCTGAGCCACCACGCCCGGCCCATCTGATCTTTTTTCTGTGCATCTGTGGGTACTCTGGCTGTGGCCCTGCCATAAACCAGCAGTGTGGAGCTGAGCGAGTGACTAAGGCCCCAGGTCTCAGTTTCTACAGGTACAAAAGGAAGAGGCTGAGGTACGACGCAGAGGCGCCCTCAGCTGCAACAGTTCATGCAACGTCAATTTCACCCTCCCTCCCAGAATGCAGTGTGTGGTTACAGCTCTGTGCTCAACTTGGCAAGGGTCAGAGACTCCCAAGAGGAGAATTAGAGAACATGCCTTTGGGGTCTTGGCCTTACTGTGTTACAGTTCATCACTGCCCATGGGTATTTATTTATCAAATTACACTTATCTGATGCTTATGCACTATTCGGCACTACTGACTAGTTTAATTCTTTTAATCCTCACAACCACCTGAGGCACTGAGAGGCGAATAATTTGCCCAACATCACTCAGTTAATAACACGGGAGGCAGGATTCAATTCTAAGCAGTGCAGCTCCAAGGTTCATGTTCTTAACCACGGTGGGATTGGTTGGTTGGGATGTTTATTTTCTTTTCATCTGACTCCCTTTCACAACTCCCCAGTCAGGAGCTTACAATTTCACAGGAGAAGAGGAAGTTTAAAGTATAAATTTGCCAAAATCATCCTGCCTTAGGGGTGGCTCAGAATAATATAGAAAAATATATTATAAAGAAAATAAATACTCATTATTATGGACTGACTTGTGTCCCACCAACACTCATGTTGAATTTTTGAAGCCCTAACTCCCATTGTGACTGTTTGAAGATGGGACCTTTAAAAGCCAATTAATGCTGGGGGTGGGGGGGATGGGGACACAACATCAATCAGAGTACCTGATCTCAAACCAGGCAAATGGGGACCAAAGGGAGGCCCAAACTTTACCTGTACAATGTCCACTTGTATATCTAATCCTGAATTGTACCCCACATCTTTAAAATAAAATAAAATAATAAAAGCTAATTAATGTTAAAAGAAGTCATAAGGGTGGGTCCCTAATCCAACAGGACCAGTGTCCTTACAAGAAGAAGACAGACCAGACCTCTCTCTATATACACTCAGAGGAAAGGCCAGGTGAGGACACAGAGAAAAGGTGGCTGTCTACAAGCCAGGATGAAAACCCTTACCAGAAACCAACCTTGATGGCATCTTGATTTTGGACTTCCAGCCTACAGGAATGTGAGAAAATAAATTAATAGATTTCTGTTATTCAAGTCACCCAATCTGCGGCTATTTCGCTCACTATGGCAGTCTGAGCAGACTAATACACCCACAACCTAGCCATTCACCATTAACCTTTTGGTAAATAACATCTGATCTTTTTTTTTTTTTTTTTGAATTGGAGTCTCACTCTGTCTCCCAGGCTAGAGTGCAGTGGCACGCTCACGGCTACTGCAGTCTCAACCTGCTGGGCTTGGATCCTTCTGCCTTAGCCTTCCAAGTAGCTGGAACTACAGACGCATGCCACCACACCCTAATAATTTTTGTGAGTTATAGTAGACACGAGGTCTCACCAAGTTGCCCACGCTGGTCTCAAACACCGGGGCTCAGGCAATCCTCTTGCCTTGGCCTCCCAAAGTGCTGGGATTACAGGCTGAGCCTCCACGCCCGGCCCATCTGATCTTTTTTCTATGCATCTCTGCATATTTTTAAAAACAAAATTAGTATCCTGTTATTCCATAGTCTCCTTGTATTCATTTAACAATCTAGTATCAACTTAATAGCTATTTGGAGCTATATGGGATTATATATCAATGGAGGATGAAATAATAAATTTTACACATGAAAAACCTGGCAGTGGGTGCTTCTGCTTTCTAAGTATGGGGGAGGGTATATAATTCTTATCAATGGGGGAAAAACTATATACTGTGTCTTTCCATTTGCAGAGACGGGATGGAGACCTACGAAGTCATATCTAACACTCCTAAACCTTTCCAAAGCTTCTGGATTACCAGAGAGCATGCCCCAGACTAGACAAATCCTTTGTGAGTCTTCGGAACTGAAAGCAAAGGACTAAACCAAGTGGGCAGTTGAAGTCGGGGAGTGGGGTAGAGGCAGAACAATACTGCAGGGAAAGGAATGTTCAGGACTCTATAATGCCGGTCACATAACACCAACATCCATTTCCAAACTTTAATAGAGGCTGGTATGTGTATAGGTGCCCCACCAGAGCAGTCTGAGGATACTCTAAGAAAGGTGTGTGATCGATCTGGGGTAGCTTGCAGCCTGGAGGATGAAACCTGGGGTTGATTAAGAGCCAGACCTGGTGGGGCTGGGTGGCTCAGCCTGTAATCCCAGCACTTTGGGAGGCCGAGGCAAGTGGATTGCCTGAGCCCACCAGTTCGAGACCCGCCCAGACAACTTGGTGAGACCTTGTCTCTACAGTAAATCAAAAACTAGCCAGGCATGGTAGTGCACGCCTGTAGTTCCAGCTACTTGGAAGGCTGAGGCAGAAGGATTGCCGGAGCCCAGTAGGTCGATGCTGGGATGGCCGTGAGCGTGCCACTGCACTCCAGCCTGGGCGACGGAGTGAGACTCCAACTCAAAGAAAAAGAGCCAGACCTTAGCACTGCAAGTGCCCAGAACAATTTAGTCCCTGGAAACTTATAAAAGTCTTGAAGAGAGTATTGCATTTTCCAAAGAATGTCAGATAGAGAGATTGGGCCAATTTCACCTAAATCTCAATGATTAGGAAGCTCAGATGTCCTGTAGGTTATGTTGATGTTCCATCATTTACCCATCCCCCAATTATTGTTCATTTTATGTCTTTGATCCTTTAAAAATAATTTGTCTTATCATACCTATCAGACTTTTCTAATAGTAGGAGTGGAAGGATGGCTAGTTCCACTATTTTTGGTGGGTTGTTTCATCACGTATTCTGTACATTAAATAGCGAGACAATATTCAGTGGACTTTATCTGGGGGAATTCAGAGCCACTTGATTTATTGCTATATACCTGCATAAACTATCGTTGGTCTGGGACCAATTTTTATATGTGAGTGGACCCATTTTTATGAATCCTTAGGGGAGACACTTGTCGCCATCCAGATCCCAGGCCAAGCATGGTCTTCTACCTGACAGGTTGAGTGCCCCCAATCTGAAAACCCCAACTCGGAAATGATCCAAGATCCAAAACTTTTTGAGCACCGACATGATATCACAAGTGGAAGATTCCACACACAAGCACCCAACACAAACTTGGTTTCATGCACAAAATTATTTTAAGGCATCGTGTAAAATTACCTTCAAGCTGTGTATAATGTGTGTATATAAAACAAAAATTTTGCATTTAGACATGGGTCTCATCCCCAAGATGTCTCATTATGTATGTGCAAATATTCCAATATCTGAAAAAAATCTGAGATTCAAAACTATTCTGGTCCCAAGCATTTTGGATACGGGAGCCACATATATAATTTTAAATTTTCTTGTGGCTACATTAAAAAGGTAGAAACTGGTGAAATTAATTTTGACAACACATTTTGTTTATTATATCAAAAATATTGTTTTGATGTGCAATCAATATAAAAATTATTAATGAGCTAAGGTACTTTTTCAAATTACGTTCTGAAGTCCAGTGTGTATTTTAAACTTGGAGCACATCTGTGTAGCTGTATTTCATGACTCAATAGCTGCTTGTGGCTACTAGAGACCATACAGACAGGCCCAGACTTTGCTAGTGAGTGAATTTTAGGGTGTGTGCGTGTTTAATCTACCCTTTAACTATTGATACATCCCTTTAAGGGTTCTAGATTGATGATTCCGTTTCAACACTACCTTGTGTGAGCCCAAGGCACTAGCTCATATTCCTGTGTTGATATTAAATCACAACCCCCATGATTAATGCACTAGCAACTCCTTCCTTAAACTCCTATGCTATCCCAGAGCTACTGCTCTACGTTTTTCTGCTCCCTGGCAACTTCCATTATTATTATGATTTTTTTTGCCGGGTTGCTGGGGAGAGTGGGGCAAGGCTTGGCTCTGTATTTAAAAGTCCACATGTTTTAATAGCATCTCTAGATATTTGTAGTGGGAAAGGTTTTCAGGTTATCCAGTTCACCAAATTGCAATAACCAAAAGTCCTAAACATGAGCATTTAAAAGATTCAGCCCAGGTGGTCATATTAGGGAACTTTTAGCCTCCCGAGTAGCTGGGACTACAGGTGGGTGCCACCATGTCCAGCTAATTTTTCTTTTCGTTTTGTAGAGACGAGGGCTTGCTATGTTGCCCGGGTTGGTCTCAAATTCCTGGGCTCAAGCAATCCTCCTACCTTGGCTTCCCAGAGTGCAGGGATTACAGGCATGAGCTACCATGCCCAGCCTGTCTTTTTCTAATAGAGACTTTCAACCATACCATCCATCAACCTCTATAGCTTTCTAAGGTACATGGTGTTCCAATTCCCAAATCTTTGAGGACTTCTAAATTTTATTGGCTACCTCCTTTGCAGGCACCTTGGATTTCGACTTTTTTCCCTTTGATTGAGCTCTTAACAGTTATCTTAATATTTTTTCATCTTCTGAATTTTTATAAAAGTTTCATCCACTGCTATTAAGTTTGTAAATTTATAACAGCAAAATATGAGACAGACCAAAATAGCTAACAATAATGGATTAATTAAATAAGTTAGGGTACATCTTCGGTGGCCAGGGAGCTGTGTTGCTCAGATCTCCTTCAACAGAATCTTCTGTGAGGAGCACAGTTGACTGGAAGCCTTCAGCTGCTTCTCTGGACCCACCATGGTATTCCTGTCCAGCCATGCTTACCCTGCTGCCCTCGGCCAATGTCCAAGCGTAGTGGGGCCACCAGAGCCGGGTCATTCCCACCCTACAACAGAACTGTCCAATGGGCAACATCTGCCTGCATACTGACTTTCCCTCAGCCTGGCAAGGGCTTCTCAGAACCACTTTTCCTGCCCAGTTCTTCCTTCTAGCGTTCCTTTCACAGATGCCACACTGGCTTTATTGTCCCTGATCATTCCCGCTCCCTCTCCCTTTCTCCATCACAGGGACGTCTCTTGATGTTTCTCGCACAGTTCACCCTCTCTTGACATCTGTCTCTTGGAAAACCTGAGCTCACAGAACAACCGTTCACCAAAAATTAAAGCAGCTTCAGATCTTATAAGAAATATTTTAGGATAGAAAAAATGGTCAGAAAACATTGCTACCCCAAATACCAGTATTCGCAATGTATATTCAATATTGTCTTAGTTAGGCTTTATAAAAAGAACATGGAGTGATACATATATGTGTGTATATATACAAAATCCTTCACACGTATATATCACAATATTAAGAGTGATTATTTTTCGGAGATTGGATTATGAATACTTGCGGTTGCTCATTCACCTTTTTCTGTATTTTCCAGTGTCTCAATAATGAACATTATTACCTTTATCATCAGAAACAAAAATAAAGTGTGCGCGCACACACAGGACCCGCAAGGATCCTCAGGCCGAGGTGTAGGCGTGGTCTAACAGGACACACTGCTGGGCCTTTGGAGGTCAGGGCACAGTCCGCAGGCGCCTCTAAGTGCAAGAAATACAGATTATAATGTCAACACTTTAAAAATGTGCTTGGCTGATTCCAGCTGTTCTCAAAACCCAAACTGCGTTTAGGAATCTTGATGGAGCATCAGAAGGGAACAGAACAGATGGAGTGCCGGTCCTACTGAGCACTGCTGGCTTTCATTTTATTTTGTTTTAAAAGAAATTCCCACCAAGTCCATATTTACCCAAACTACTTTATTCTTCATTTTATGGCTTAACTGATAGCAAGAATAATGTCTTCTCCTTGTCCTTGAAGAACAAGCAACTTTCCTCCCAAGCTTTTTTTTTTTTTTTTTTTTTTTTAGTCGGAGTCTCACACTGTCGCCCAGACTGGAGTGCAGTGGCCGCTCCCAGCCACCGCAGCCTCGACCCGCTGGGCTCCGGAGATCCTTTTGCCTCAGCCTTCCGAGTAGCTGGAACTACAGGCACGCGCTACCACACCCGGCTAATTTTTTTATTTATTGTAGAGATGAGGTCTCGCCAAGTTACCCAGGTGGGTCTTGAACCCACAGTCTCAGGCAATCCACTCACCTCAGCCTCCCAAGGCGC
>CAUYQG010073036.1:0-56792 GCA_963574415.1 Tarsius wallacei | reverse complement strand
AACTCAATTTTCAGATCACACATATTTGCTCATATTACACATAACATACAAAGTCCTCCTACCAAATCAAGATAGACCAAATTTTTTTTAAAGTCACAAATAAGAAAAAGCAAGTCACAGAAGAAATATACATGACTAGCCAGGCTCGGTGGCTTAGCCTGTAATCCCGCGCCTTTGGGAAGCTGAGATGAGTGGATTGCCTGAGCCCGCGGGTTCGAGACCCGCCTGGGCAAGTGGGACCTCATCTCTACAATAAATCAAAAAAATTAGCTGGGCGTGGTAGCACGCGCTTGTAGTTCCAGCTACTTGGAAGGCTGAGGCAGAAGGATCACCGGAGCCCAGCAGGTCGAGGCTGCGGTGGCTGGGAGCAGCCACTGCACTCCAGTCTGGGCAACAGAGTGAGACTCCAACTCAAAAAAAAAAAAAAGAAAAGAAATATACATGACTAATAAACATGAAAAGTATTCTACCTCCTAGGGACCAAGGAAATGCAAAATGAAATTTTTTACCCATCAAAATGACAAAAAATGAGATAGTACCAGAGAAGACTTGAATTTGAAAAGACATTTTTATACACTGTTCATAGGAATATAAAATAGTGTGATATTTTGTGGGAAATTTCTCTATCCTAGGAAAATATCTGCCTGTTTAAGGATGTACCGACAAGGGTGTTCACTGTAGTCATAGACATAGGTATCTATATGGTTAAGGGATTAAATGAAATATCATCCACATGTCAGCAACATACACAACTCTCACACCTTTGCTCATTACATTTCCTTCTCTTGACCGACCTAGTCAGAAGCCATCTCTCCCTCCTCTGAATTCCCATACTCCTATACTGTTTTTGTGTTTTATCTCCATAAGGAAATCACAAGTTCTTGATGTAAGTTCTCAATCATGTTTGTTAATTCTCTATTTTAAAAAAAAAAAAAAAAAAAAAGGTGATCTTGGTTGAATGAGGTAGGCTAGACTAAACCATGCTATTGACCCATTATTTTTACCCCTATTAAAAAATAACATTTATGGCTTTTTTCTGATTATTAAGGTAATACATTACTTACTGTAGAAATCTAAAGAAAACAAAAATAAAAAAGCATAAATCACCTGCCATGCTACTGTTGAGAGACTATTAGTATTTTAGTGTAGTAACTCACCAGTGCTCATTTATTTAGGTACTTACTTCCATTTTAAAAAACATGTAGGCCAGGCACGGTGGCTCAAGCCTGTAATCCCAGCACTTTGGGAGGCTGAGGTGAGAGTACTGCCTGAACCCAGGGATTTGAGACCAGCCTGGGCAACTTGGTGAGAACTCGTCTCTACAAAATATCAAAAAATTAGCCAGGCATGGTAGCGCGTGCCTGTAGTTTCGGCTACTTGGAAGGCTGAGGCAGGATAGCCTGAGCCCAGCAGGTGGACACTGGGGTGGCCCTGAGCGTGCCACTGCTCTCCAGTCTAGGCGACAGAGTGAGGCTCTGACTCAAAACAAAACAAAACAAAAATGTGAATCACACTATATGTACAATTTAGGAGTTGTTTTCTCTTAAATGTTCTTTTATGTTATTTCTAATGGCTGCAGAATATGGTATCCATGATACAGGCTCATATCCTTTTTATCATAATTGAACCATTTAGTCAACAAATTTGAGTGCCCAGCTTCATGTCTGACATAGCACTAGGCAATGAGATATATACAAAAGTGAGGTCAGCCCTCATCCCTTCACCAGAGAAAGCTAGCATGCAAACATCAAGGCAAGCAAAATTATTTACAAGCTACAATGAGCTCCATGAAGGAAACAAGCAGGGTACCAGGGATAAGAGTAGCAAGAGAAACTTTGTCTCTACAAAAGTTTTTTTTAAATTTGCCCAGCATGCACCTGTAATCCCAGCTACTAAAGATGCTGAGGCGGGAAGACTGCCTGAGCCCAGGAAGTCCAGCCTGGACAGAGTGAGACTCCAACTCAAAAAAAAAAAAAAAAAATAGTAACAAGGGACCTATTTTTCTTAGTGGTTAGAGAGCCTTTCTGAGGTCACATTTAAGCAAAAACAGAAAATGAGGAGACAGACTTGCAAGGCTGAAGAAGAAGAGCCCCTGGAAGGAAGAAAAAAAAAAACATCTAAGGAAATGGTCTTAAGTGGCAAGAAAGCTTGACTTGTCTAGGGAACCAAACAATCAGCACAGCTGAAATACAGTATAGGAGGGGACTTGCAGGCCAGAGTAAAAGTGTGGATTTTATCTGAAGGTTGGTGGCTAGGTAATCATAGTAGTGAAGAGTGGAGGTGACACAGTCCAACTTACCATCTTATCATCTCTTTTGGTACCATGGAAAGAAGAGAAAGACCAAGAGGAGAAGCACAGAGAAAATCAGAAAGCTGCTGCTATGGCCCAGGCAAGTGGTCCAGATAACAGTCTGGACTGGAGTGATGACATTCTCTACCGTCACCTATGGTATGTTTTCAATTATAAATAATGCTGCACTTAATATCGCTACATGTAAATCTTTGAATTTCCAACTAAATCCCTAAGATAGATTCCTAGAAGTAGAGTGACTAGGATAATGCTAAGAACTCTAAGTCATTTTACAATCCTTAAAGATATAATCAATTAATATCAACTGAAACACCAGTTGTCTATCAGTGCTAACACACAAGTGGCGGGGATGAAAAAAAATTCTCTCTGCTAATTTGATACACCAAGACACTCTGGTTGCACTTTTTATTATCTGTAAAGCTTAAAATTGCCAAATTTCACCCCCTCCATGTTTATTAGTCATGTGTACTTACTGTAAGAAATTTGTTCATTTTTCACTATTTGAACTTTCAATATTTTCCTTATTGATTTCTGGAAACTTTTTATTGTAATAAAGACATTAACATAGTCAAATTTGAAGTGCCTATCTTTCTTTCTTTCTTTTTTTTTTTTTGAGTTGGAGTCTCACTCTGTCGCCCAGACTGGAGTGCAATGGCACACTACCGGCCACCGCAGCCTCGACCTGCTGGGCTTTGGCGATCCTTCTGCCTCAGCCTTCCAAGTAGCCAGAATTACAGGCGTGCGCTACCACGCCCAGCTAATTTTTTGATTTATTGTAGAGATGAGGTCTCGCCAAGTTGCCCAGGCAGGTCTCGAACCCGCGGGCTCAGGCAATCCACTCACCTCGGCCTCCCAAAGTGTGGGACTACAGGCTGAGCCACCGAGCCCGGCCTTTTTTTTTTAACTTCTAAAAAATTTTGAATTATTGTAGAAATGAGGTCTCACCAAGTTGCCGGGGCTGGTCTCAAACCCGCGGGCTCAGGCAATCCACTCACCTTAGCCTCCCAAAGTGCTGGGATTACAGGCTGAGTCACCAAGCCCAGCATGACTATCTCAATTTTTTTTGTTTGTTTGTTTCTCTTTTCAAGTCAGTTGGAATTCATTTTGGCATAAGGGTCAGATGTAACTTCATTTTTTCCCCAAATGACTACCCATTTGTTTGTTCTAGTTCCATACACTTAATAAGATATTCTCTTCCATTCTGTACAAGATTCTGGTCTGGGTTTATTTACTGTGTTTCACAGAACTGACCTTTTCCTTCACCTGAATCATACAGTTTTAGTTATTATGCCTTCATCAAGAAACAATCTCCTTCTCTACTCTCTTTTCTCTGGAAAAATTTCCTCAGTTATTATTATTATTATTATTTTTTTTTTGAGTTGGAGTCTCACTCTGTTGCCCAGACTGGAGTGCAGTGGCCGCTCCCGACCACTGCAACCTCAACCTGCTGGGCTCCTGTGATCCTTCCGCCTCAGTCTTCCAAGTAGCTGGAACTACAAGTGCACGCTACCACGCCCGGCTAATTTTTTTGATTTATTGTAGAGATGAGGTCTCGCCAAGTTGCCCAGGCGGGTCCCCAACCCTGCGGGCTCAGGCAATCCACTCACCCCAGCCTCCCAAGGCACGGGATTACAGGTTGAGCCACCGAACCCAGCTCAGTTATTATTTTTTTAACAATCTTCTTCCCTCTTTTTTTTTTTTTGAGTCAGAGTCTCACTCTGTTGCCCAGGTGGGAGTGCAGTGGCACACTCACAACTACCGCAGCCCTGACCTGCTGGGCCCAGGCGATCCATCTGCCTCAACCTTCCAATTAATTATAATAATTTCTTGATTTACTATAGAGACGAGGTCTTGCCAAGATGCTCAGGCTGGTCTTGAACCTCCAGTCTTGGGCAATCATCTGGCCTTCACCTCCCAAAGTACTGGGATTACAAGCGGGAGCCACCGTGCCCAGCTTCTTCTTCATCTCTAAGATGCTATTTTTTTCTCTGTTTTAAAACTCATTGGCATGTTTTACCATTTATTAACAAGTTAAAAATTGTAACTGCTAAAGTGAACACAAATAATGGCTAAAAGAGTTTCTATCCTTATCATTTAGCAACTTAATAGAGAGCTGGCTAACTATAAGCTCCAGTGCACAGCAAACTGTGCCTGTTGTAGTCAGCCAGAAAAATATTGCTAAGAAACCTATCTGTAAACCAAAGAAAATCAAGGATGAAAAATACTCAGAAGTTCATTCATTTAAACAAACAAAAAAGAATAATTTCACTAGAGGAAGACACCAAAAATCTGTCTGAATGTGCCAAATAAGTATTTATATACCTGTTACACTAATTGCTCTCCTTCTGGATGACGTGGATGGTCTAGAAATCAAACTAGAAGATGAAAGTTTCTCTTCCTGTAGGCTCATGCACAGGGTTCTAAGCATTCAAGAAAAAAACAAATAAAATACAACAAACTAAACACCAGGAAGCTAAAAAACTTTGTTTTAGGTAACCTTTCCAATTTTCAAGAAATATTATACTAGAATGAGAAATGTATTTAAAGAGTGCCTTTTGATCACACCCACCTTCCAGGTGACATGTTTTTACTCATAGATGTGTCTGAGTCTGACAGCATGACTGTGCCTCTACAAAAGACACAAAAATTAGCCAGGCATGGTGGCACATACCTGTAGTCCCAGCTACTCAGGAGGCTGAGGTAGAAGGATAGCCTGAGCCTAAGAGGTCGAGGCTGTGATGAGCTATGATCATGCCATCGCATTCCAGTCTGCACAACAGAGTGAGACCCCAACTCAGGGGGAAAAAAGCCCAAAAAACTGGCACATGATGGGCACTGCTAGGGGAGTGAGGGAGGGGGCATGTAGCAATACAAAGGGTCTGCTATCAAGGGGAGAGAGGGCCAGTTAGAAGCCTAAAACTGCATGAAGCCTACTTATGTAGCAAACTCTCATTTGTACCCCACAATTTAAAAAAAAAAAAAAATCGGTCACATAGCATAACTTCAGCATTCATGCTTAAGTGAGTAATGAAACTCATTTTAAAGTCCGTGTGGTAAGGGGCTAAGCAAATACTGATTGATTCTTAGTTTATTATTTACTCCACAGTTATTCCCGAGACAGCAGAATGTAAGCTATGTACATATAACTTCATTTAAAGAGCCATGCTACAATTGAGGAGTATGGAATTTAGTTGATTGCCTTATGAAACAAATTACTTTTTTTTTTTTTTGAGTTGGAGTCTCACTCTGTTGCCCAGACTGGAGTGCAGTGGCATGCTCCTAGCCACAGCAGCCTTGACTTGCTGGGCTCCGGCGACCCTTCTGCCTCAGCCTTCCAAGTAGCCAGAACTACAGGCGCGCACTACCACGCCTGGCTAATTTTTGATTTATCATAGAGACGAGGTCTCGCTAAGTTGCCCAGGTGGGTCTCGAACCCACAGGCTTAAGCAATCCACTTGCCTTGGCCTCCCAAAGTGCTGAGATTACAGGCTGAGCCACCCAGCCCAGCCAAAACAAATTACTTTTAAAAATTACCCTCGGGCAACCCTCTTGGGCCCTCCCACTGTGGGAGTTTTCTGTCCTCTCAGTAAGTCCTGCTGTCTTTCTTTTTTTTTTTTTTCTTTTTTGAGTTAAAGTCTCACTCTGCTGCCCAGGCTGGAGTACAGTGGCATGCTCCCGGCCACCGCAGCCTTGACTTGTTGGGCTCCGGCGAACCTTCTGCCTCAGCCTTCCAAGTAGCCAGAACTACAGGCGCGCGCTACCACGTCCAGCTAATTTTTGATTTATTGTAGAGACGAAGCCTCGCCAAGTTGCCCTGGTGGGTCTCGAACCTGCAGGCTCAAGCAATCCACTTGCCTTGGCCTCCCAAAGTGCTGGGATTACAGGCTGAGCCACCAAGCCGGCCAAAACAAACTACTTTTAAAAATTACCCTCGGGTAACCCTCTTGGGCCCCCTCCCACTGTAGGAGCTTTTCTGTTCTCTCAATAAGTCCTGCTTTCATTTTTTTTTGAGTTAAAGTCTCACTGTGCTGCCCAGGCTGGAGTGCAGTGGCACGCTCATGGCCACCCCACTGTCGACCTGCTGGGCTCAGGCGATCCTTCCGCTTTAGACTTCCTAGTAGCTGGAACTACAGGCACGCGCTACCACACCCGGCTAATTTTTTGATTTATTATAGAGACGAGGTCTTGCCAAGTTGTCCGGGCTGGTCTCCAACTCGTGGGCTCGGATAATCCACTCGCCTCAGCCTGAGCCACGGACCAAGTCCTGCTTTCTTTAAAAAAAAAAATTACCCTTGAGACAAAAGTACCAATCAACAGGGTCTCCTGTTCCGAAACTGGAATCTGTGAGGTGGTTACTGTACCATCAGTAGATACAGATGTGCTGGCATTGCACATTTTCCTACAAGCAGGAAAAAAAGACACGATAAAAACTGGAAATAATGAAACATCTGTGAAAAAAAACATCATACACAGAGAAGATCAATAATGCCTTTATTAAAACTAAAGCTACAAGCTTTAGGGGTCCTTACCTAGATCAGTATAGAAAAAGTGGTGTACGTCCATAACCACAGGTCTATCTCCAATCGCCAGTGAATACAGCTGGGAAAAAGCATGGTGGCTCACATCTGTAATCCCAGCACTTTAGGAGGCTGAGGCGGGAGGATCACTTGAGGCCAGGAGTTCGAGACCGGTATCATAGCGAGATCCCATATCTAAAAAACATATTACAAACAGCCCCAGCTAGAGAAAAGTCAGGACTGAGAGCCTTTTACTGCAATCTCGGAATTTGACTAGCCGCAAAGCAAAAGTTGAGTCAACGGCCCCGCGACACCAGCCCGATCTCGCCCGAACTCAGCGCTGGGTTCGGGCAAGCACCGCAGCGGGCACCGGGACCATCCGCACCCCCAGGGCAGAGGCGGTGCCGCACACCCCGCCCACGTGACCTTCACCCCAGGCTCCCAGGGAGAAAGAAGCCCCGTCCTCCGCCCCGGCGGCGACACTCTCGCCTCCTTCCAAAGAGATCCCCGCAAAGCCACGTGCGCGCACCACTGAGAGTTAGGACGCTGCAAGCGGAGAGGTGGCCGGCGACGAGAGAGCAAGAGGACCCAAGTCTCCGCCTGGACCCAGAACGGACACTCGCCTCCGGACTGGTCCCTGCGCCTCATCCGGCGGGGTTTTGGGGCTGGGAGTCTGGGGAGTCGCTCGAGGCTCCCCAGTTCCCACAGGGCGCTCGGAAGCCCGAAGCCCTGAGCCTCGGCGACCTCGGGGCGCAGGACACTGGGCGCTCGCGCGCACCGGCCCGGGGAGGAATGAGGCACCGGGCGGCGAAAGCGGCAGGACCTCGGGCTCGGCTTCTTGCTCCTTCCGCCATCCAGTCACCCAAGGCCGCGCACCGCCGCAAGAAGCCGAGCCCGCTGAGGTGCTGCGGCGCGCGGCCCCCACCGCCCGAGGGGAGCGCGCCGGCCGCGGAGGCCCGGTCTGGCGTTTGTGCGCATGCGTAGGGCTCCGCCTCCGCCCATTGGTGCGGGGCTAGGCAGTGCCGCCTCCGCGTGGGTGGGAGGGGATGTGTCAGCCAGGCGTGCGGCCCGGGCCTGCGGCGTCCGCAGTTGGCGAGCTCCGCATGGGTGACTCGTTGGGGCCTCAACGCCTGAGAGTCTCCTTTAGCTGTTGTGCTGTTTTTGTGTTTCGTATGTATTAACAGCTGTGTGATAGATATGTTAAGCCCACTCCGTCCGCCGCTGGAGTTGTATACAAATGAGTTATTTGAAGGCTTGTCTTTTAAAAGATTAAAATTAGCACCCAGTACAGGTTTATGCACCAGTGTATACATACAGAGTTCCAGTTGGAGAAATAACACGGTGGCTATCGTGGGGAGGGGGCGGCTACTTTGTGTTTTTACAATGTTTGGATCTGTTTGTATAATCTATACATTCATCACCATTACAATATATATTTATATAGTGTGCACTCAACTCAGACTCACCTACTTTCCCACGTAGGTGTGACAATAGAGGTTTTGATGCAGTCTCAAAAATGAATGAGAACTTAAATAATTGAGTTGGTTCAACCCAAAAAGCACAGTTATTGTAAGGAAAGCTATACCTTCTCCTTGCAGGAAGTGATTAGTTCATTGTGAACAAGGACCCTTTTAAAAATAAAATTATATCTTTTCCTTCTCCCACTCCTCAGCCTGTTAGAAAGAAAACTTCCTTAAAGACAGTGGTCACTCAATTGATTTAATTGCCAACATTATTAGCCTCAGGGATTTAATACAGCTTTTTAAAAAGCAATCTCATCTTTAGCAGATGAAATCTAGTTGGGTTTCTGGTTGTGAGACTCCATACTTGCCCCTGGATGAAAGAAAATCTCAAGCAGTGAGAAAATGTTAAGTGTGTTAAATAAATGATAGAAGTGGGCATTTGTTAAATACCACATGAATAAATGGATATGTGCTATGAGTTCAAAGGCAGAATTACTCAATGAATACTGGGGCATTCACAAAGGCCTCAGAGAGGATCACACATATTTGTCTTGAAGGATAGGAAGACTTGATCAAAAGCAGAGAATATTCCAGGCACAAGAAATATGCTATCTAAAAAATCCAGAAGGGAAAAGACAAGAGAACTGTTTGAGAAACAATAAATATATCAGTCGGACTTGCATAAAACTCAAGACGAAGTTTTAAAAACTTGAAGTCTCCTTAAATGCCAAGTAAGAGAATCTGAGCTTGAGACACTAAACATTGGAAGCATATACTAGAGGGACCCTAGAAAAACAGGAATTGTATTTTGAAAGGTGGGCCCTTATAGTACAGGCTTCCCCCACTAGGTTAGTGTTCTAGGAACCCATCAACATCAGTGTACTAGCTAGTTTTGTTTTGAGAGGCTTCGTTTGGTTTCAGTGCATTTTTTTTTTTTTTTTGAGATTCTTTTTTTTTTTATGAGTTAGAGTCTCACACTCGGCCACCCAAACTGGAATGCGGTGGCACGCTCATAGCCACCACAGCCTCCACCTGCTGGGCTCAGGTGATCCTTCTGCTTCAGGCTTTCAAGTAGCTGGAACTACAGGCATGCACAACCACACCCAGCTAATTATTATTTTTTTTTAATTGAGGAGATGTGCTCTCGCCAAGTTGCCTAGGCTGGTCTCAGACCCCTGGGCTCAGACAATCCTCTCACCTCTACCTCCTGAAGTGCTGGGATTACAGGCGTGAACCATACCACACCAGCTGGAGTTCTTTCAGCGTATTTGCTGGTTTCATGATAGGTGACTTATGAGTGCATCTGCCCGCACAGCACTGAATGTTCAGCAGTTTTTGACCAAAAACAGCATGAGCCCCGTGCCCCACCCTCCCTATTCACCTGATCTCACCCCAAGCAACTATTTTTAGTTTCCCTGGATGAAAAAAGTCCTTAAAGGGAGGAATGTGCCAATGTGGAAGAGGTGAAACCACAATCAGCAGAAGTACTAAAAGGCATCCAAATGGACAAGCTCAAAAACTGTTTCAAGCAGCAGATAGGTGTATTGCATCAAATAGTATTTTGAAGGTGATTGAAATTTAAACATGTAAGAATAAATACACAATTTTTATAAATAAATTCCAGAGTTTGGGGGGTACCCCTCACAAATAGGTGATTTGCTTCAAACTGCATTTTAACAGGATTGCCAAAAGCAGATTCACAGAACAGTTGACCCAGTCTCCTTCTGGACCAACTTTATCCCTTATTATTGACTCTGTGCTTTGAAAAAATTCTCTTAGCAAAATTATTAGAGCAGAAACAAAGGGCAGAGCTGATAAAATTAATTCTTTTCTAATGGAACCAGAAAAGAAGGTAGAAGTAATAGGATTTAGAGTGGAGAGAGAGAGACAGAGAGATAGATAGATGAGGCAAGGATTCAATCTTTCAAAGACTTGGTATTCATAACTTCCTATGTGTTTCAAGTATAGCCACGGGCCCTAGCATGGTGAACAAGATAGTCCCGCTCCTTGCTGTCAACAGAGCTTAGCAGAATGACTCAGTTTCCATCTAAAGAAAATGATGATACTGCTCACCGAAAAAAAAAGAAAGTCTGGAGGGAATGAAAAGTTAGGTTGTCGTTGATTTTGTTTTGTTTTGTTTCTTTTGTTTGTTTATTTTGAGTGGGAGTCTCACTCTGTCACTCAGGCTGGAGTGCAGTAGCATGCTCATAGCCACTACAGCCTCTATTTGCTGGGCTCAGGTGATCCTTACACCTCAACCTTCCAAGTTCCGGTCTTCCTGGAACTACAGGCACACTCGCGGCCACTGCAGCCTCAACTAGCTGGGCTCAGGTGATCCTTCCACCTCAGCCTTCCAAGTAGGGAAACACAGGCATGCACCACCATGCCTGGCTAATTTTTTGATTTATTGTAGAGACGAGGTCTCGCCATGTTACTCAGGCTGGTCTTGAACCCCTGATCTCAGGCAATCCTCTTGCCTCCACCTCCCAAAGTCCTGGGATTACAGGTGTAAGACACCGTGCCCTGATGGAGATAATCTTAATAACTGAAACGAGACTGCTTTAATAACTAAAAGAACTGAGAGATTATGGGTTTGAATTTGAAAGAACAGAGCCCAAAATGAAATTGTTTTGATCACCTGGTAAACCAGGTCATGTATTTAGGTCAATATTGTATGTACAGTAATAATCATTGACGAGAAGAACTACCAGTTTTCCCAGCACCCAGATGAGCTTCATTCTACGTGGTCATAAGATGCTAAGATTAACATCTCATCTTTGTCCCCAGAATTTGTCTTTCAGCTACTAGCCCAGCCCTTCTTAGGTTATCATCCTTGTCCCAAGAATTTGTCTTCCAGCTACCGGCCCAGCCTTCTTGTGATTGACCACCTATGACTAACCACTCCTCATCTATCCAGTTGTCAGAGAAACAAAAACAACAACAACAACAAAAAACAGACCATCACCAAGGAGCCAGCTCTCTTTGTTATCTCACCCAAGAATATCTGTCTGCCCCCTAAAAAAAAGCCTTATAAACCTCCAGCCCTAAACATTTGGGGCCAATGTTTCCTTTAAGCATCTAGTCCCCTTCTCTTCTCTTGGGTAAGTGGATAAACTCTTTTTCTAGTCTACTTTCTAAATAAACTCCTTTTTTCTAATCTACCTTCTGTACAATGCTTTACGTACCCATGACACTGACTCAACTCATCAACCTAACAGGTTTTAAGTGTCATTGAGGGAGACTGCTTCCCAGTGAAAAGGGGCTATATGGTACATTCAACAAAACACATTTGATTGCAGAAAACTCCAATAAGAGGCTCTTTATACTAATATTTTTCATTATAACTTTTTGTCTATGTTCTTGAGATTGGTCTCTAGTGTTCTTTCCTTATATACTTTTGTCCAGTTTTGATATCAAGGTTTGTTTTTGTTTGATTATAGGTCTCCTAAAGACTTCCTGCTAACCTACCTAGTAAACCCTGATGCAAAGGAGGAGATGTCCATAGAGGGGAAGTGAATGGTGCAGGTGTAGCCACCTCTCTGAATTAAGGAACTGATATGCTTGTGTATAAATCAGTCTCTATATTTAAAACAGTTCAATCTATGCAGTTTTCTTAATTTCTAATTTTGTTGTTTCTATCTCCAGGGTTTTTGTTCCTGGTACATAGAAGGTATAGAAGATACTCAATACATTTGTTGAACGAATGGATGACTAAACCATCATTGTTGCTTTGTCAGTTTGAAATTTTAAATGTTGGAAATCACAGTCATTTCCCAACATTTAAAATTTTAAATGTTGGGAATCACAGTCATTTCCTTCCCCATGGTATTACTGTGTAAATGATTTCTTCTGCAGAGGGCTGTGTTCCTATAGCTTAAAGTAGAGCCACTCACATTCAAGGTAATTTGCAAATGTCTCATTCATCTATTCACTCATTCAATAAATGTTTGCTAAGTGCCTGATAACTGGGATGCTACGCTCTGGGGAATACAATAACCACAATAAAGTAGCTGGAACTACTTGCCACCATGCCCAATTTTTTTTTTTTTAACTTATTGTAGAGATGAGGACTCACCAAGTTGCCCAGGCTGGTCTCGAACCCACAAGCTCAGACAATTCTCTCACCTTGGCCTCCCAAAGTGCTGGAATTAAAGGTGTGAGCCACTGTGCCTGGCCCCACAGTTCTTGTATTTAGCCACAGTGGAAGGTGGAGCAGGGGTGCAACTGATAGTAGTTGACCATTCTAAGCAGCATGTTGGAAAAGTTGGGGAACTAAGCTGTTTGCACTTTGAAATGAGTAATCACTAGCTGGAGAGGTCTATGTTCAGAGTCTCATTCATTCAGCTGAGGTTTAGGTGACAAGTATAAGGTTAAAACCTCAGTTCTTCCCAGAAGACTGGGGAACCACACAGACTGGTGGACCAAGAACTGTTGGACATTTAGGTGCTTTCCAATTTTTTCTCTTGTCAATAATGCTGTTGCTGGACGTGATAGCACGCACCTGATATCCCAGCTACTCTGAGGTGGGAGATTCACTTGAGTTCAGAATCTCAACACTGCAGTGAGCTATGATGGTGCCCTTGCACTCTAACCTGGCAAACAGAGTGAGATCCTACATCTAATAATAATGATGATAATGATGATGATGATGCTATAAGCTTCCCTGTTAAAAATCCATATACATGTCTTTACTTCCTTAGGATAAACTCCTGCAAGTGGATTTTCTGGGCCACAGGGCATGAGCATTTTGGTGGCTATGTAATTTACAGTCTAATTAGTGATGAATGTAGGAGGGCACTTATTTTCTCACACCCTCAGCTAGACTAACTTTGGAAAGACATAGATTTATAGGTCTCTATTAAAATTAAAACAAAATGCCTATTTTATATGCTTAAACATTTCATTTAATTTTTATTTAACCACAATTTTAACCACTTGGATAGACCTATATATTACATTTATAGATAAAGGAGGCCAGGAGTGGTGGCTCATGCCTGTAATCCCAACACTTTGAGAGGCCAAATAGCTTGAGGCCAGGAGTTTGAGTACAGCCTGAGCAACATAGCAAGACCCTGTCTCTACCAAAAAAATTTAAAAAAAACAAAAACAGATGGCCATAGTGGCACGTGCCTGTAGTCTCAGCCACTTGGGAGGCTGAAGCAGAAGGATCAGCTAAGCCCAGCAGGTCGAGGTTGCCACTGCACTCCAGCCTGGGTGATAAGAATGAGACTCCAACTCAAAAACAAAACAAAACAAAAAGTGGAGATGATAAGAACAAAAGGGAGACGGGAAAGAAGGGAAAATGTTCCAGCCCCTACCAACGAATTCTGCCCATGTGTGCCCATTTCCTTGTGTAGTTAGTTGCCTTGTCTGGTGATTTCAGTTCAAAAACTGAGCAACTGTAGCTTCCTTTATCATTAGAAGAGGAAATGAGAGAGCAAACATAAAAGTAATTCCTGAGGCCAAAAGGAGAAGTTGGCACAGAATTTTTTTTTATTTTTAAGGGAAAACCCATGTGTTGCAACTAGTTAAGTCACCAAGATTTTAGTGCTCTGCCCTTCAGACGTTTGTCATTTCTTGCTTCTAAAGAGTTCCCTCCCTAGTGTTCTTCTCACTGGTCCTGTGGTGTTAAACGCTGCAGGGCCCTTCTCGGCTCAGAAAAGTCTGAAAATGAATTCAAATTCTAAGAAGCAGCATTTTCAAGTGTTAAAATGTATGGGAATTGACTGCATATTTTATATCTTTCTTTCTCTCAGGATCTTTCCTACTTACGGGAATTCCCTGAGCTGAGATGTAATGTTGAATACTCACAGGAGGCTCTGGTTATAAAATGACTGAAGATAAAGTTTCTTTGAAAATGAGTTTAGATTTAGGAAACTACAGCAACAATGGTTCCACCTGATGACCAAAAAATGTCATAGTCTAACTGGTGTTTTGTTTTCAAGCGTAGAGACTATAATCTGCTTTCAAAAGTAAAACATGTTTCTTCTCTCTCATGAGCTTCCTTAAAAGTGTCCTCATCACTTTTATGTTATTTAAAGACATAAATCCAAATACAATACCCAAAAATATGATCAAAAATTAATAGAATAATTTTAAGAAGTAAATTATAGTCTATTTTTAAAAGTAAACTAGAGTCTTTACTAGTTAAGAACACATAAAAAATTTTTTTAAAAGAAAAGTAAACTACTGTCTAGATCAGAACTTTGCCAACACAAATGAAAACAGTCACTCAGCTCAGGGTAGAAAGATAAATCCTGTGTGACCAGTCATGTCAGAAGCACATCATCAATCAGTTATTGAATACGACCACAATTCTCCCGGCCAGTAATCAAAATATTTTAAGCAAGAGTTTGGCTATGACCATAATTTATATACTTATTTATTTTAGAGACAGGTTCTTACCATGTTGCTTCAGCTAGATTGAACTCTTGGGCTCAAGCGATCCTCCCACCTCAGCCTCCCAAGTAGCTGGGACCACAGGTGTATGCCACCACCATGACCAACAATTTGTAGATTTAGCAAATATTTATTGGCACAGGGCAAGGCATTTGAAATACAGCCTGATGAAAACATACACGGACTCTACCTTTTTCAAGATCGCAGTGTAGTGAAGGAGAAATACAAGAAGTAAATATATGTATTACTATAGATTATGTATATAGTTTTATATATACATATATATAAAGTTGCAAGTTGGGATGAGGCATTAGAAGGAAAAGAACTGGATTTCTAAGAGAGACTAACCAGACTGATGAACTCTCTGACTGAAACACCATGAGTAATTATGACTTATTACTCAGTAAGTGTCAGCATTTTGGTTCAGTTGGTATGTTAATATTTTCTTATTCACGTATGTGCCATTGCATAGCATTTTAATATTTGGCCATGCTCTTTGGCCTCTAAATTGAGAGTTCAGCATTGAAAGGAACTTTTGTTTCTTTCTGCTTTTCTGGGTATAATCCAGTGTGCTGCATGCAAGGGGTTTTTAACTCATGCTCCTGACTAAATAAGGGACAATTTTTTTGAATCTGATTCGTTGGTAAAGTCCCCTTGATTAGATGGCTTCACCCATGGATTTTGTAATCCTAGCATGAAACAATGCCTGATATCATCAGTGTTCAATGAATATTTGTGGAAGAGTGAATAAAAGGTCAAATGAATGAATAAAGTATTCACTATATTGATATGCCTACTTTCATGTGTCCAGTTAAACCACTAATTTAATCATTCAACAGATAATCATTGAATACATACTATGTGCCAGGCATTGTACCAGCACTGGGAATACAAATGTAAATAGAAACAGAAAAGACCCTGCCCTCATGGAGCTTATAGTCTAGTAAATACTACAAAAGTCAGGTGTAGAATATTGACCAAGCAGACTTAGCAACATTTTTATTGTCAGAAGAGAAGGAATACATGTTCATGTCTTAATTTATTTTATTTTATTTATTTACTTATTTATTTTTGAGACAGGGTCTCACTCCAGCCCAGGCTGGAGTGCAGTGGTGTGAGAGTAGTTTACTGCAGTCTTGAACTCCTAGGCTCCAGTGATCCTCTCTCCCTCCTGAGTAGCTGAGACTACAGGTAAGTACCACCAAGCTTGGCTAATTTATTTAATTTTTTGTAGAGGTGAGGGTCTTGCTATGTTGCCCAGGCTGGTCTCAAACTCCTGGCCCCAAGCAATCCTCTTGTCTCGGCCTCCCAAAGTGTTGGGATTAGAAGCATGAGCCACTGTGCCTGACCCATGTTTTGATTTAACCTTATAACTTACAGAAGCTAAGAGCAGAGCTTCTTGGTAAGCAGAAGCTACATCCTGTTATTAGGGCTGAGATTCAGGTGACTAAACCATAGACTGAGATTAGTTTCTTCGGTTTAAACTCTTAGAAAGCAATGCAGTTTGTGGTTTCATTGCAATTCAGATGACAGAATGGCTGCAACCAAGGAATAAGCCTGACCTCAAGAGATAGCGACCTTTTTTGCTTTTGTCCATTAATGTATTTTATTTTTAAATTAATTTTTAGAGCCTATGAATGGGTAAATTCCAAAATAGTAGCATTACAGAATATTTAACAATATTTTAATATTTATTTTTACGTAAGAGTTCACCTTCATGTTTTGCTTTCCATATACAAAAACACCACATTAAACCAGCAATACCTTAACTCCAAGTTCAATGCCTTAGTTTCTCGAACACTTTATTTCCATTCAGAGTTTGGCAATTATTTAACTTCACATTATTCTGTCGCAAATGATAATCAAATGGCCTAAGTAGCAAAAATCACAAAACTATTATAAGCCAAGTCAGTGCAATTCATGAGGTTAATATAAAACATTAACTATACTGATATATATGTGCATTGGGCCCTACTAGAAATATGAGGCAATAACAAATTTTATTTAAACAGAGAGGTCTTTGGGCAGAGAGGGGTCACATCATCAAAAATTATTAGGAAGATTATAGGTAAAAAGAATTCAGAGTAGAATTTTAACTAAATAAAGGAGGCTTGGGGAGTATATTCCACAGTTGAAGAAAATTTAACTCCCGTTTGATCATAAACTGGTTCACTAATTCAAGAATTCAGAATCAGGCTCTTCTGGCATTCTGTTACTCTCTCACTAAATTTCTTTATATGGGATGTAACCCTACATTTATAGTAACAATATAATATTATAATGCTATTTAATCTGACAGCAAACATTAGAGAAAAAAATTAGTAGAACCATGCCATCTCGATAGCACTAAAACAGGGGCTAAAATGAGCCATTAAGAAACAATGTTCAAGCCAGGCTCGGTGGCTCAGCCTGTAATCCCGCGCTTTGGGAGGCTGAGGTGAGCGGATTGCCTGAGTCCGCGGGTTCGAGACCCACCTGGGCAACTTGGCGAGACCTCATCTTTACAATAAATCAAAAAATCAGCCGGGCATGGTCACGCGTGCCTGTAATTCCAGCTACTCGGAAGGCTGAGGCAGAAGGATCGCCAGAGCCCAACAGGTCGAGGCTGCGGTGGCCGGGAGCAGCCACTGCACTCCAGTCTGGGTGACAGAGTGAGACTCCAACTCAAAAAAATAAATAAATAAATAAACAGTGTTCAAAGAGTACTATATTATCCAACATGATTTATAAAACAAGCAAAAAGTAGTAATCTTTAATGGAAAAGACCATAGTATTCAAAAATTAGGAATGTTTTAATGCTGATGTTTATCAAAGTGATACTCCAATCCATTAAGTTGGAACAAATCCCAAACTTAGTCACCTTAAATGACAAACTTAAATCACCTCAGTTTAATAATCTGATAAATGACAAAAAGACAGATAATGCAAACAGCATTATGGGCTCTTTCTGGATAAAAATCTTCCATTTCCCCAAAGTTTTCTCTAAAAATCCAGTTGTAGAATCAAATTGTGAATCCACTCCAACTAGTAATTCGTTTTTATTTTTAGCTTCATGGCCTATTTCAATGGAAAGAGATTTTATAGCAGTTCCTTTGCTTCTCAGCCTTGCTTTGAGTCTCTGGTTTTCTTGTTCACAGGTGCTAATCCCCCTGTTAGCACAGCCATAGTTCCCACAGTGGCCATAAGGGGCACCTTCACTCAGCCCTGCACATTTGGTCCTGCCCAGAGGAGAAAGAAAAATGGTGAGTGGTGGGGGAGGGAGGCAGGAAAGAGTTAGGAGTCACCCAGATGGCATCTTCCGTATGAGGACCCCAAGGAACACCAATAGCGACCTTTTGGGCTAGGCTCCATCCTTTACCCAGTGCCTGTGGATTGAGGTGTATGAGAGTGGGCCGAGAGGAAGTAAAGCAGTGAAGATTCCACATGATACGATTAAAGAGAAGGTGCTGGATAAGCGCAGACATCTCAAGAATGTGACACAGTGGGTGGTCTTATTGCCCTTGTGTTGGTCTTTCCTACTAAAGCTGACAGTTAGGTCCCCTCACTACACCCAGAGTCTCAAGGGAGATTTGTTCCTAGAGAGGGAATTACAACCTTCCTGCCTATCTGTGTAAATCTGACAAGAGGACACTATACCTTTCTGACCTCCTTGTTGGACCATCATGAAATTTAAAAAGTCACTCAATGACCAACCTATACAGAGGAACTTGTCACAAAGTGGACTATTCAGTTCCACAGTTCATTGCTCTTTGTTTATAACTCAATTAGAATAGGGCGGAGCTTCAAAAGGAATCAGTGAATCCATGGCCGCTCAAGTTGAGAGAGACTTTTCAGGGAAATTATTCAGAAACTTCTTTGTGCTGAGTTTATGACGACTATCTCTTCCCTCAAGTGATAGATTCTGATAAGGTGTCAGAATAGTTTGAGAGCTTCCTATTCTCCAGACCCAAACCAAAAAGGGTTAAATAAGATGCAGGCGTGTGCGTGCACACACACACATGCACACACACACACACACACACACACACACACACACAGCCTTTTTTTTTTTTTTTTTAGTCAAGGTCTCACTCTATCGCCCAGGCTGGAGGCTGAAGTGGCATGATCATGGCTCACCGCAGCCTTGATCTCCTAGGATCAGGTGATCCTCCCAACTCAGCCTCCTTGGTAGTTGGAACTATAGGTGCACACCACCACACAGGCTAATTTTTTTTTTTTTTTTTTCAGTTGGGGTCTCACTCTGTCGCCCAGACTGGAGTGCAGTGACACGCTCCCAGTCACCACAGCCTCAGCCTTTCAAGTAGCTGGAACTACCACACCCGGCTAATTTTTTATTTATTGTAGACAGGTCTTGCCAAGTTGCCGGGGTGGGTCTGGAACCCGTGGGCTCAGGCAATTCACTTGCCTCGGCCTCCCAAAGTGCTGGGATTACAGGCTGAGCCACCGAGCCTGGCCTCACACCAGCTAATTTTTTTTTTAATTGTTTATAGATATGAGTTCTCACTCTGTTGCCTAGGATGGTCTTGAACTCCTGGCCTCAAGCAATCCTCTTGCCGCAAGTCCCCCAAAAGTTTTGGGATTGCAGGCATGAGACCCTGTGCCCAGCATGTTAACATTTTAAATGATAATAACATGGAATTCCCCCAGAAGGAGTTTTAGGGGTCATAAAAAGTACAACCTGACTGCCATTATTCTTGTCTCTCTCAAATTCCAAGTTCATTCCTGCCTCAGGGTTTTTTTTCTTGCTGTCATCTTTCCAGAAACTTCTTCCCAGTTTTGTGCATAGAAGACCCCCTTTCATCCTTGAGCTGTGGGCTTAGATGCCGCTTCCTCAGAGAGAGTTTTCAAAAGCAACTCCCAAGGCCCCAGCTCCTAGTTTGTCTGTCACATTCCCCTAGTTGATTTTCTTCACGAAATTGATCACGCTCTGAAATTATCTTGTTTACTTCTCTACTTCTTAAAATCTCTACTTCTTAAAATTCTTAAAAACGTTACTCCTAAATGTGTGTCTTCTTAAGTTCCAAGGGGACATGGATATTGTGATTTGGTTTACCATGACATCTTAAAAGCCTAGTGCAGCTAGCTGTTCCTAAAGTATAGTCCACGGACCTCCCGAAAAGATCTCATGAGGTCAGAACTTGTTTCAAAATAATACTAAGACTTTATTTGCTTTTTTCCCTCTCTTGACTTTTGCATTATAGTGCAGAAGCAGTGGTGGGTAAAATTGTTGTTAACTTAGCATGAAAGAGGCCATGGCACCAGCTATACTAGCAGTCATTGTTTATCACTCTATACTCAACAGTTTAAAAAGCCAGTTTCCCTTAAGATTCACTTAAGAATGTCCTTGAAGGAGCAGTCAAAATTGTTAATTTTATTTTGTCTTGACCCTTGAATACAGAATATTAATAATATTCTGTATAATAAAATAAGAAGCATAAGAAAATGCACTTTGGCGCACTGAAGTATGTTCATCGGCTTTCTTAAGGAAGACTCTCTTGTGATTGAATTCTGAACTGGAGTAAATTGCTTTTTACTTGGGACACCATTTTTGCTTGAAAGAACAACGATAAACTAGGGACAAAACAAAGATGTGGATTAGAATATTGTCAGCTTACAGAGGATACAGACAACGTCTAAGATGTGTCTAACACTGTTTTACTCACCGGGGACAGACAAGTTTTCTGCTTTCACAGAGCTACTAAGAGAACGAAGAAAAAGTAGAGGCCAGAATCATGGTTTGCTGAATGTTTGAAGATAGGGGCATGGAAGAGAAAGACAGGTCAAAAGGAAACAATTTTAGGAAAAACAGTAATTAAGGAAACATTTCTATAAAGCAGTATTGTTTATTATTAGCAAAACAGAGTAAGTATGGGTTATAAGCCAAAATGCAGTACAATCTTGTTATAATAGTAGCTATAAATATATTCAGCAAAACGTGATTCTACTTACACTAATGTAAGATCTCACTTTTCTCCTTTTGTAAAAAATCCTTAACATGAGAACATTCAGAATTAATGGGCAAGTGCCAACATTACAGATATCCCTAAATACAAAGACTTTGTCAAATTTATAATGAGAATGATTAGTTTTTCATCTGTGTCACATGCGTAGTTGCATTTATCCCCAAAGTCATTTAAGTTTATGTTACAATCACAATTCTTATTGTTTTAAAAATAATGCTCTTAATAAAACTCAATCTGAATTTTTCTTTCCCACAGATATTCACAGCAACAACAATGTAACCGAGGATTTCCCACTTTCTCCCATCCTGTGAGTGGACAATCTGTCTGAGTTAGCCCCAAGTCTTCATCTGTTCCCTCTGAATCAGGGCTCTGTCTAAAAGGTAGATGCTGGAGAAGATAAGCCTCCTTGTCATAGTCTGGAAGGCAGTGAACTACATTCCTTGCACTGTAGGCTGAATGGAGAAAATTCTTCAAATTAGTCAGAAAACAAGTAGCAAGGCTCTCAGAAAAGCATGTCGAATTTTTTTATCTTTAAAAAAAGTGTAACTTTAGAAATTATGTGTTAAGATCTTAAAACAAAATCTTAGAACAAATTTAAATAAGAGCAACTGATCTAGGATAACCAGATGTCTTATATTTTAGGAATAATACTAGAAATTAGAAAATGGGGCCAAAGAAGTCGCCCAAAATGTCCTTCTTGGTCCTTGCCTCTATGCTTCTCAGCAACCCATATTCATTAGCCATCACATTTATTTATTCATCCATTTATTCATTTACTTTCCTGTGATGTTTTGCAAATGGCTTTATTAATTTCCTCCCCCTAAGCTTTTCTTCTTCTGAAACCATGCTTACATCATTTCTGGTTCCAGTCACATCCTGGGTCAGATAGTCCAGTCCTAATGTACTTCTAATCTCAACAATAGTAACTTCAGAAGCCTCTTAGAAGCCACAAGATCATCTGGGTCAATACCAGTATTTTGAAGTCGAATCACTCAATATTCTAGCACATTTTCAGCATTAAATATCTTAAAGATGATTTTTGAATGTTTATTTAAGTAAATGTACAGAAAACAAATAAAAACCTCTTCACTTAAAAACCTACAAACTATAGCTGGATGCAGTGGCCCACACCTGTGGTCCCAGCTACTCTGGAGGCTGAGGCAGGATCCCTTGAGCCCAGGATTTTTGAGCTGTAGTACGCTATGACTGTGCCTGTGAATAGCCACTGCAGGCTAGCCTGGGCAGCAGAGCGAGACCCAGTCTTCAAAAATAAAATTTTTAAAAACCTACTAACTATCTATAATAAATATGATCCCTGTTCATCCTTACTGTTTTAGAAGTCCCATAAGTACTTGAAAAGAATGTGTGTTCTGTGCTTGTTGAGTGCAGATAACCTATTGGATAAATTTACTAACTTCCAGACTGCTTGCTCTATCAACTCCTGATAGAGGTGTTTAAAAACCTCAAATTTTATTTTAATTGTATTACTGTTTGCTATGTTGTTCACGATTGCTTATGTTCTTGGTGGATTGTCCTTTCTTAAAAAAGCAAACCCTTCTTTGATCCTAGAATACTTTTTACCTTAAAGTTTAATTTCCCTGCTATCGTTATGAACTGAACTGAGTCTGTTCATCCATGTGCAATAGGAAGTCAGAAGTTTATTGCGAGGCTGCCCTGCAAGGAGACAGGAGTCAGGCTCAAATCTGTCTCCCCGAGCTGGAGGCTGGGACAGGTTTTATAGGCAGAGGGTAATGAGGTGTGATCTGATTGGATCATGCCATCAGGTGATGCCAGGGCTCTATCTGATTGGATCATGGCTCATGCCAAGTGATGTCTGCTTCTTAATTCAGTCCCCATTCCCTGGTCTGAGCACTTAGGCTTTGCCCCTGGTTGAATGCTTGGTTTATCTGGGCATGCTCAGGTTATGTAACTTGCAACCCAGGGTCCATGACAAATGAAAAACAGCTCACTATTTTATTACACAAAGTTGAAGCAGATTGGGCTGGTTCTGCCATTATACCATTGATGTTACTACCCTTGACCTCCTTTTTCTTCTTTCTCTTTCTAGAAAAGTCTCTTACCAAAAGTATATAGTTAGATTTTGTTGATCTCTGTGAAGTATTTGTCTTTAAATATGCTAATTTAATATGAATATTAATAGACACAGTTATGAATACTAGTATATTTTAATATAATTATGCCATCTTATTTCATATTTCGTATCTGCTTGACTTTTCTTTGCTTTTTTCCCCCTTCTTTCCAGCTTTCTTTTGAAGAGATGAAAGGGAGAATCTGGATGCCTTTGTTCACCAAATTCCTGCTCCACTAGAGAAAAACAAGGAAGTCCTGCACAAGTGTGTAATTTAAAGGTGAAGAAATATAGCTAGCTCCTGCCCTCCTCCTGCTTTGCCTGCATAAAGCCCAGACATTTGTCAGCAGATGAGTTCTAATCCTTGTTTATAACTTGTCAGCTTGTGTGTTCTGATCCATCCCACGGAACAGAAGACAGGGAGAATAGGAAGGTGATGCTAGAAAACAAGAAGTTCTTGAAGTTTTTGGTAGATATTCAACCTTGAATTTTAATGACAACTTCTTTTATTTTATTTTATTTCAATTGTGAGTCAGTGTCTACTGTGGTGCCCAGGCTGGGGTGCAGTGGAACAATATGGCTTACCATAGCCTCGACCTCCTGGGCTCAGGCGATCCTTCTGCCTCAGCCTCTGGAGTAGCTGGGACTACAGGCACATGGCACCATACCTGACTAATTTTTTAAAAAATTTTTCGTAGAAACAAAGTCTCACTATGTTGCCCGGGCTGGTCTCAAACTCCTGTACTCAAGCAATTTTCCCACCTCGATCTCCCAAAATGCTGGGATTACAGGCGTGAGCCACCACACCTGGCTGACAACTCCTTTATTCCTCCTTCTCTTCCTCTGTTTTTCTTCCTGTAAAGTAACAGAAACATTTGAGAAGATTCTTCAAGGGAATGAATAAGCCTGCTGAGGGAGATTCATTCATTCATTTGAACACTCAGCGTGGTGTGGGCAGGTGCACTCATAAATCAATCATTATGAAATGGGCAAACACAATGAAAGAATCTCTAAAAAAAATTCGCTAAAGCCAAACGAAGCCTCTCACAACAATGCTAGCTGGTATGCTGATGCCAATGAGTTCCTAGAACACTTAATTAGTGGAGGAAGCCTGTACTATAAAGCATCTGCCCTCTAAAAATAATTCTGGTTTTTTGGGAGGGGGGGTCCCCCTTGTATATGATTAAATTAAAATGGAGAGTCACAAAGTTATAAGTTCTATGGAAAAACGAAAAAGTAGGGCAGAGTAAGGCGACTTCAGAGTTCTGTGGTGAGGATGAGGTAGACTGTGGTAATAAAAAAGATTGGGGTAAGCCTCACTGGAAATGTGGGATTTTGAGGAAAGACCGGAAGTAAGGGTTTGCTGGAGCAACAACTGGGGGAGGAGCTTCCAGGCAAAGCTGAGCAAACGCCTTAGGGCAGGGGCTGCCTGGAATGTTCCAGGGAGAGTAGGAAAGCCAGCAGGGAAAAGGGAGAGAAGAGATGAGGCTGGAGAGGAAATGAATCATATCCTATAGGGCCCAAGGCCACTGTAAGGATTTAGCTTTTTCAAGGGTGCCCTTGCAGGCCTCATGACAGGACCTCTGAATGGTAGGCATGTCTTTCCAGGTGGTAATAACTTAGGCATACCCTAAGAATGACCTTATAATACTCCTTGGTGAATGTTCAGTGTTCTAAGGAATGAACTCCAGGAAGGGCGAACCTGGATGTTTATGCCTTACCTTTGAAGAACACCAGGACCCTGGCCCATTCCTTGGGATGCTGAAAGTACAGGAACTAAGGCCCTTTGTTTTAAGCTAGGTGGAGGTTGCTAAATACAGGTTGCTATGTTAAAGTTACTATATAACCAGTGTTATGGCCTGATTCAATAAATTGGCGGCTAGCCCTCACCATCAATTAGAATATGAGAGGCAGAGACTGGGAGAAAAGGGAGTGTTTAATTTCTATAACCAGGTTATAGGAAGACGGGTGGGCATCATTGCTATAAAGCCCACTCAGAACAACATAAATTCAGTACTGTATTTATTCCCAAAATTCGTAGCTCTTTACCCACCTTGAGTTTGAAGCCTACATGCAGTTTTATCATGACTCAAGATGTACATGAATAATTTTTGATACATGACCACTGATGTGACACAAAGTCTCCTGGTCATGCTGACATTTTATAACATTTTGGAGTTTGCAATGTGTTCTTTGACAGTTTTTTTTAGAGAAAGGGGTGGGCAGTTCCAACATTTGAAAGGAAGAGAAAGTCACAACATTTAAAATGATAGCTTTCAATTGTTTTAAAAAATAATTGTAACAATTTCCTACTCCTAGAGCCCTAGCACGTAACAGTCCGATGTCCTCAATGTCCTCATATTCACAGATGGAGGGGGGGCAGGCAATGCCCACACCAGGCTTTTAGACACACTACTGCTGGCCTTGGACTGCTCTCCTAATTATTAGGTGGTCTGGCTTGCTGGCTGTTTCTTCTACAACACCAGTAATGGCGTACTGGATAAGATTGGCCAGTCGGACAAGGTCGTGCTAAGCAGGGGGGAGATAGAAAAAAATGTACACTTTTGAATTCAAGTGGCTTTTATGTTTAGCCCAACTCAGCTACAAAAGAATACACATTTTAAAGACTTTTCTAAATGACTGTTCTAATACAACCTTTCAGCCTTTAACACCAGAATGCTTTCCTCAAAAGGTAGTGGTTTTTTCCTATCCAGCAGGCTGCACTTGGATGCCCTGTGTGTAACTCTCCAATAAACCCTATATCTTGCCTGCTGTCTCTGGGTTTTTTGTTGGCCTCTCGGGACACCATGCCGCCCTTGTTGGACTCACTGGGAGTCTAGCATGACAACCACTCAGGCTGCTGAGCCCTAAGGATGTCTGAGGACAAGCTGTGGGGAGCAGGGGGAAAGTGAGGAGACATTTCAGGAGGCCATTGCAGTAGCAGTGGGAAGGGTGTGAAGAGGTTGGATTCTGGGTATTTGGAAGGTAGAGCCAGCCAGATTTCCTGCCAGACTGGGAAAGAAGATGAGAGAAAGACAAATGTCAATAGTGATTCCAAGATTTTTCATCTGATCAAATGGTAAGACATTGTGGGAGGAGTGGTTTTGGGAGTGAGAGAAAGTTTTGGGTAAGTGGTTTGGGGCCCTAGTGGGGATGTGAAACAGGATTAAAGAGTTGCATGAGATGCCCAATCTTAGTGTCCCACCTACTCTTCTTGCCCCTCCACTAAACTCCAAGGTTCTAGGGGACTGGGGAGACCTGGAAATTCACAGCCCCTCACAAGAGACCTGCTTAAACCAAGCAACCAAAAGAGCCAGGCTGAGTCAACCACAAAGTTCCTCCTACTCAGCTCCCCGTGTGGCCAAAACTCTGGCTGTCTCCTTTATATTCCCCACACATGGGTGGAGGCATTCCTTCTCAAACTATTTGCGGAGAAGCACAGTTTTTAATTTTCAATCCATTGCACAGCTTGGCAGTCACAGCGATGTCAAAATGCTATAAAATTTTCTCAGCGCTTGCTCTCAATTTCTGTACTTACTTTGAATTGGTAGCAAACTGTTTATGGACCCGCACTGGTGCACAGACCGTAACTTGAGTGGTCCTGATCTAGAGGACTTTTATTCTTTGCATGATCTAAGAATAGCTCATAAATTCTGTGATGATCATTCTTTGAATGAACTCCATTTCTAGCAGGTTCCAGGTGAGCACTGTGACTTTCTCTGACTTTCTGACACCTTAGAGTGTGTTAGTCCAATTCGTGTTGCTCTAAAGGAATACCTCAGTGGTTCTCTTCACTTTCTTTTATAGTCATAAGCCAATTAGCACAATTCTAGACATCCTCAGGCAATTTATAAAGAAAAGAGGTTGTACATAGATCTGTACGTAGCCTTCATAAGAAGCATGACACTGGCATCTATCTGCTCAGCTTCTGGTGAGGCCTCAGGAAGCTTGTACTTATGGTAGAAGGCAAAGGGAGCCAGGGTGTCACGTGGTGAGAGGGGGAGCCAGGGTATCACGTGGTGAGAGGGGGAGCCAGTGAGAGGAGAAGGTGCCAGCCTCTTTTTAACAATCAGATATCACATGAACTAGTAAGTGAGAACATACCCATTACCACGGGTGTGGCACCAAGCCATTCATGAGAGATCTGCCTCCATCACCCAAATACCTCCCACATGGCCCCACCTCCAACATGGGGGATCACATTTCAACATGAGATTTGAAGGGGACAAATATTCAAACTATACCAGATGGGGAGATTCAAACTATTCCACTTGGGTTGTGCATCTTCACACCAGGCAGAAGGTGAGACCAAGGTCGGGATGGAAGGGAGATAAACATGGTGGCATTCAAGCGTCCCATGATAAAGGCCTCGTCATTCTCCTCCAGAGCCACACAGTACTTGTGGCGGGGGAGTGGACAGAAGGAAGCTCATAGCTTCCTAGGCAAAACCCCTGAGTGTCAGAACAGCATTGAGTTTTTTGGAGGTATGAAAGAGTCACAGGCTTGAGATCCCTGTGAGGAATGTTATTTGAGTACAAGCACTGGATGTCCTCATGACGTTCTTCTGAATTTCAGAAGGATGGTCCCATGTTTGGTTGAAGAGTTCTCTATCCAATCACTCCATGACAATAAGCAGACATGTCTTCCCAGCACATAGTTGCTCACCAATGTCCATAGTCCTGCAGGGGTGGGCACTGGGAGGCCCCCTGCTGTCTATTCTCCTGTGGTTTTATGAAAGTCCTGGAACATTATTAGAGTGAGTTTTTCCCAGATCCTCTTATGAAGTATCTGTAGAACTTTTACATGGATGTCCAGTTCCAAGACTTAAGTACGCCTCTGTGATTCTTGGTGCTAGTGCTTTCTTAAGCTATCAACTCCACCTGAGGCAGAACTGGGGGAATTACTGAGAGGGTGACTGAACAGTGCATGGCTGGGGCTGGGGTAGGGAGCGTATTGGGTAAATGGGGATGACCGAAGTCAGAAAGCACAAGAAGGATGGTGGAGGGCAAGGTAGGCCACTTCCCACTTGGTGGGTAGGTGTGCTTCTGACTGGAATGAGCTCATTCCCTCCAGGCCAGCAATAGCGCCAGGTGTGGACTCTGTGACTCCACATGCCACCAGGCCACTCCTCCTCTCCCAAGCACCTCACTCCCAGGGGCTTGGTGCTCTGTGGAAAGGGAGGATGGCAGGGGTCAGGCTAACTACTTGTCTATTCTCTCCTGTGCTGTGGCTTGAATATTTGTTCCCTACGAAATGCATGCTGAAATGTAATCCCCAATGTGGCAGTATTAAGAGGTATGACCAAAAGTTGATTAGGTGAATGGATTCTTTCATTCATGAGTTAATGGATCAATGGGTTATGATGGGAGTGAGACTGGTAACTTTATAAGACGAGGAAGAGGGGGTTGATGTGCTAACTCATGCAATGTCTTCTGCCCCCTCGGGACTCTGCAGAGAGTCCCCCACCTGCAAGAAGGCTCTCACCACATGTAGCCCTGCAACCTTGGACTTCTCAGCCTCCATAACTACAAGAAATACATTTCTTTTTTTATTAATTATCTCATTTCAGATATTCTGTTATAAGCAACAGAAAACAGACTAAGACAGCAAGTTACACTTCATTGTTGCCTCCTGGGTTCTAAAGTCAGACAGAGCAAGTCCCCATTCTTGGCCCTTTTTGCCCTGTCCATTGGCATGCTTGCAGCACAAGTAATAACTAAAAGTGACTAGACCAAATAAGGGTTTCCTTTTGATTTAGAACAGGAAGCCTGGAGATAGGTGTCTAAGCATTGTTTTAGCAGCTCAACACTTTCAGATCTGGTTCTATTCATTCTCTTTTATAGTCATAAGCTGGTTAGCACAATTCTAGACACCCACAGCTACACTCAAGCAGGAAGAAGGTGGGAATAGGCAGTGACAGCTAAATCCTTCCCTGTTATCAGAAAACTCCAGAAAGCCTCAGCAGGCTTCCAATTATGTTTCTCTAGTGAAATGTCATATGACCACCCCTAACTACAACGCAACAGGTAAAAAGATAACTTAGCATTTATAGTCTCTAGAGTGGAGGCCAAAAAAGAATAGGAACAAGTGTTTAGTTAGGAAACCAACTGTCTTACAGCATTCTGGTCTTTTTTTCTATATAATTTTGTGTTAAATTGTATAAAAATTCTGATCCTAACAAATATGGTCAACTCCAGTCCAAAAAGAGTAGTCTTGCCTTTAAACTTGAGGCAGAGAAAGACTTGGAGAGTCTGATTACTCCCGTAGGAAATCTTAGTTTTGGAGATTCCAAGAGATTCCAGATCTTTTCAAGAGTCATTGATTCTGAGTCTCACACCTCCTAGGTTAAGGTCCACCCACTCCTCTCTCTCCTGCATCAATCTGGAGGCTCTAATTTTTTTTTATTTCAAAGATTTGGGGTACAATTCAGGGTTAGGTATACAAATGTTCATTATGCAGATATCCTTGTTGATGAGGTGTGCCCCTCCCTTCTCTGGCAGTTTCCCTCAACTACCAATTCCACCCCCCCTCCCCTGGCAGTTTCCCACTACTGTCAATCCCTTTCTTATAGTCTTATGGTAATTGTTCAAGGTCCTCTTATGAGTGAGAACATGTGGTACTCTGTTCTTTGTTTCTGTGATAGATCACTGAGTATGACAGACCCAAAATCCATCCAAGTTGCTGCGAAGTCCATATGTTTGACCTTCTTTATGGCTGTATAATATTCCATTGTGTATATGTACCACTTTTTTTCTTTTTTTTTGAGTCGGAGTCTCACTCTGTCGCCTCGACCTGCTGGGCTCCGGCGATCCTTCCGCCTCAGCCTTCCAAGTAGCTGGAACTACAGGCGCGTGCTACCACACCCAGCTAATTTTCTGATTTATTGTAGAGATGAGGTCTCACCAAGTTGTCCAGGCAGGTCTCGAACCCACGGGCTCAGGTAATCCACTCACCTCAGCCTCCCAAGGCATGGGATTACAGGCTGAGCCACCAAGCCCGGCTTGTACCACTTTTTTTAATCCAGTCCAGCTTCAGTGGGCAGCATGGTTGGCTCCATGTTTTTGCTATTGTGAATAGAGCTGCATCAAACATGCGTGTGTAGTTATCTTTGTGGAAGAATGACTTGAGTGAGGCTCTAATTTTTTTTAAAAAAAGTTTATTCTTAAATGTACAACAGGTTCCAAGACATTCTGGCTATAGGTAGCAGAAGACGTTATGGCAGGAAATATAGATGTGGAAGTAAGAATGGAATCAAGGGTCACCATGGCCTCAGGTATAAGGAACAGCTTGCTTTTTACCAGATGTCTTAATCCCACCTGTGGTGGGGACAGGGGACGAAGGACTCCATCTGTGAATATATTTACCTGTGGCCAGGGCAGGGGATGGGGGACTCCACTTTGAGCTCCTCTTTTTTTTCTTCTTGAAAGCCTCATCTTCTTCACCCAGCTTCTTCTTGCCACCCCCACAGCCAGACATGGCACCCGCCACAGAGCTCTTACTAATTTTAAACTGTGAAGAGGGGAGTTGAGAAAACAGGAAATTGACTTTTTTGGAAGAGCATAGAACAAACAGGAAAAGGAAAATGAAGACATAGTTGATACAAATCATTTGATTTTAAAAGGAAAAATAATCTCTTATGGATAACGTAAAAATTACAAACTTAGAAATGCATAGTCCTGCTGGTTAAAAAATATGCAGGCTTGTTCTCATGGCATATGTAGTACTTATGAGATATTTTTAGTTAAACACAAAAATGTGAATTACTATGGTTTGGGTGATGTGCTGTTTTCCAAATTAAAAATAATGCAACAAAAACATTCTCTAAACATCCATAAATAATTAATTCATTGAATTGGCAATAATTTGCTTCCTAATGCCTTCATACAAAGTATGAAGCAGTTTTGATAAATCAAAAGAAATGTCTTCTAATATAACAAAATAATATGGAAATAAAGCATATTTAGCATGTTTTGCATTAAATATGCTTTTGTATACTTTCTACAAACAGAATCTATAAATGAAGAAATGCACACGAACAAGAAAATAGATCTCATGAGGGTCAAATGAGCAAAATCTTTCTGATTAATTTTCAAATCTTCATATAAGCTAATGAGAAATTATAATTTTAATCTGCAAAAGCAGAATCGGGAGATTTTAGAGCTGGGTAGTCCCTTAGAAATCATTTGGATTAAAGCCCTCATTTAATAGATGAAGAAACTGAGAAATAAGATTTGAGCAGCTTACCCAGAAGTTATACCAGTGAATGGCAGAGTCATTCACAGACCTGATTCCCTGTGCTGCGCTAGTTCCCCGACTGAGACTGGCCTTTTTCTTGGCAAGTTTCTTTCCTGTCCCTCCCTCCCTCCCTTCCTTCTTTCCTTTCCAAGTTTCTTTCCTTTCTCCCTTCCTTCCTTCCTTCTTTCCTTCCTTCCTTTCTCCATCTGTCTTTCTTCTACAACAGGAGTGGAAAAACACATAACTGATCATTCCTTAGTGGGCTTATAAAATTATTTTTCACGGTATAACTGCGTTTGGCAAAAGTAAATGTAGATATATTTCAAGAATATATCCAGGAGAGATATTATAATTTGTATCAAAAATAAAGCTCCTTTTCAGAGCAAAACATCATCCCTCTTACAAAGTATATGCATTTCTTCCAGGATACACAAGTTCTTTGGTGCTCTACAATTTAATTCTGTAATAATAAAATATCATTGCAATAAAAATCTTTTGACTCACACAAAAAAGCCCCAGGTCGTGTCAAGCATGTTCAGTGCAACAGAATTGTCTGCGTTCTTGGATTCCATCTCTTTACTTCCCACACATTGACTTGTCAGCCCACTCCAATCTCTTTTTTGCCTCCATCACGCCATTGAAATAGCTTTATCAAGGCCAACATAAATCTCTCAGTAAATCCAATGGTTACTTTTCTGTTGGTGTCTAACTTGACCTCTCAACAATAGTGTCACATTTGTCCACCTTCTCTCCCATTCTATCATTGTTCCTGTTTTCCTTCCACCTCTTCGACAGTTCCTTCTCAGTTTTCTTTGCAGAATTATCTTCTTCTACCATGATATGCTGAAGTTGTTCAAGGTTCAGTTGTAGATTGTCTTTTTGCTTTATACTATCTTCTTCAGCAAGCCCCTTTGTTTTCATCTTTATCAGGCATACTTCAATAACTCCCAAGTTTTATCTTCTATTTTTGAGATAGGATCTTGCTCTATCACTCAGACTGGATTGCAATCATAGCTCTCCGTAGCCTCAAACTCCAAGGTCAAGTGATCCTCCTACCTCAGACACCTGAGTAACTGGGACTACAAGCACATGCCACTGTGCCTGGCTAATTATTTTTATTTCAGAGATAGGATCTCACTTTGTTGCCCAGGCTGGTCTCAAACTTCTGGCCTCACACGATCCTCCCACTTTGGCCTCCCAAAGTGCTTAGATGACAGGTGTGAGCCACCATGCCCAGCCTAATGAACATCTTTAATTGGATGTCTCAATATCAAGATTACCTTGCATGTACCCATACTCTTCCTCTGTCTTATTCCATGCCTAACCCAGTCCTCTTCTTTTTTTTCCTAACTCAGAGAATGATGCCATGCTCTATCAAGCTGTGCAAATCAGACACCTCAGTGTGACTCTTGATGTCCCCCTTTCTTGTGCCCTCCTTTTCCAACCAATTTCCAGCCCAGTTGATTTCCTAGCATCTGTCTTGTACTCCTCCATCACCTGTCTTGTGCTCCTCCATTATGTTTGGTGCTTCTCCATCACCTGTCTGGTGCTCCTCCATCACCTGTCTGGTGCTCCTCCATCAACTGTCTGGTGCTCCTCCATCACCTATCTGGTGTTCTCCATCACTTTCAAAACAGAGGAGTGGGCCATGGAGGTGCTCACAACACTCCCCCTTGCTCTCCTCTCTAAAGATGCTTAGCATAGCCTACAGGTATTCTATGGTCTGAGGCCTGCCTACCTCTCCAGGCTCATGTCCACACCATGTCTCCTCACCTCTAAATTTAGTCTCTAGACTCCAATCTTTTTGCAGTTCTTTAAAATCACCATAATTCTTCTAAACAACAGGCGTTTGTATGTGCTCTTCCCTCCTTTCAGAATGCAATGCCCTCCCTTTCCCAGACTAACTACTATAGATCCATCTGATTTCAGTTTAGGCAACCTTCCTCCATAGACATCTTGCCCAACTGCCAAGCCTGGGCCGGATTCTTTTGTTAGATGCTCACAGAGAGCCATGTTCCCTTTAGCATTTATCCAAATTTGTAAAAATAAACTCACTTTGTTTTTGTTTAACTAGCCCTACCTTTTCTGCTAGACAAATGTTCCTTAAGATCATAGGGAATATAGGACTGTCTCTGCATAAAAGGACTGTCTTTATACCCACAAGTGCTTAGCACAGTACCTGGCACATAGTATAAGCTCACTAAATCATCATTGAATGAATAAAATTATCATCATATCCCTGATGTTAGCAGGTCTAATCCAGTATAAATTTGGAAACAGAAGTGCACAATAGATCTAATAAATTTGATCTCCATTTTGTTGTTGTTGTTGTTAAAGACAGGGTCTTTTTCTATTAACCGGCTGGGGTACAGTGACGTGATCATAACTCACAGCAGACTCAAACTCCTGGGCTCAAGCGATCCTCCTGCCTCAGCCTCCCAAACTGCTGGAATTACAAGTGTAAGCTACCACAATGAGGCCCCACTCTTTTAATCAGACTTTCATCTTTGGTCATTCTACATATTCATTCACCCAACAGCTACTTACTGATGGAGTGAATGTAGAGTGCTTGATGAGTACTGTTGCTTTGAAATAAATTTTTAGAAAGAGAAGACATTAGTGGGTTAAAAATAACAAGGTTAAAAAAATATGTTTTCAATAAAAGAGGAGAATGCTTGCTTCATTTCAGAGAAAGAGTTCTCCTTTATGTTATTTTAAAAGGTAGATGGAATCGTGTTTCATTACATTCTGCATATTTGGGGCTGCACAGGCCAGTGTTACCACACACATGCTCAAGATGCAATCCTTCTTTCGTTGACTCTAATACACAATACAAAAGTAAAAAGAGGTTCTCTTTATTTTTAACAGGTAAAAACTAAAGGCCAGTCACTTAGCACAGAATTAAAAAAATAAGTTCAGTTACACTGGTAACAAAAAGACAGCATGTTTTCTTCAAAAGCTCTGTGTCTGTCTGGTTTGTCTCCATGCTTGGTCCTGATCATGTGGCACATTTTTTCTCCAGGAATTTTATTTTCAATGGGATAATTGTCTTCAGAGCATAAAAAGTTTATCAGATTCAAGTTTTGGCAGTACATATTTTATACATATCTATGCATGTATGCTTACCCTGTCTTGTTTCCACCTTCCTTTTTTTTTTTTTTGAGTTGGAGTCTCACTCTGTTGCCCAGGCTGGAGTGCAGTGGCACACTCCTGGTCACTGCAGCCTCAACCTGCTGGGCTCTAGCTATCCTTCCGCCTCAGCCTTCCAAGTAGCCAGAACTACAGGTGCACGCTACCACACCCAGCTAATTTTTTATTTATTGTAGAGATGAGGTCTTGCCAAGTTGCCCGGGTGGGTCTCGAACCCACAGGCTCAGGCAATCTACTCACCTCGGCCTCCCAAAGTGCTGGGATTACAGGCTGAGCCACTGAGACCAGCCGCTCCCACCTTCTTACTGCATTCTTATTGACATTAGTTTTATAGTCCCTCTCCAAGTTCTGCTTACCACTTAAGAAACTCTACCAGGCACAAATCCACTCAGCCATTCTCAGTGCAGAAGTCAAATAATCTTCACTGTGCTGAGACACTTTTCTCCAGCTTTTGGGAAATAATTATATGTTCATTTAAACATACATACAGAATGTTTCTTAAATAAACATAATACTTGAGGCTTATCTAGTAAAAACAAATTGCTATGCCCTTCTTAGCACAATAAAATATATCTTTGTAAACTGAGAAGAACCAAAGGATATTTAAAAGAAAAACAGGAAGACACAAGCTAGTCACACAACAGAGTGACAAATTGAAGTTCTTCAAAACAGATTTTCATTGCAGCTTCTCATCTCAATGAGTCCAGGGAAAGAAAAACCTAAAAACTCAAAAGGTGTGCACATGTGTGTATTTGTACATATTTTTTATTGTGATGAAAAGTACAGAACATAAAATTTGTCATTTTATCAAAAGGTATATTTTGTACCTGTGGCTCCTCGTTCTCTTAAGAGTTGTTTTCTCCCTTAAAGTTTATAAATAACATTTATTATTTTATAAAGATGGCATGATTTTTTGCTATGTTGCCTAGGCTGGTCTCAAACTTCTGGCCTCTAGCAATTCTCCCTTCTCAGCTTCCCAAAGTGCTGAGAATACAGGTGTGAGCCATCACACCTAGCCATAAATAGCATTTAGAAAATGACTTATTTATTTCAAGAGGAATGATCTGTCTCAGATAATTGATTATATGTGATCATCAACAGCTGCTTTTAATATTCAAATATCAAGAAGGTGGAAGGCAGAATACATTTGGTAATTAAATAGGTGGCATTATATTTCCTTAAGTAGGAATCAGCTACTTCCTCTAATACATCAATTTTTAAAAATTATCCCTTTAAAAAGTCATAAAACTAGTTAGATATTATTTTTCTACTTCTTTTTCAAAAATTCATTATATTATCACCAGGTTTCTGCCTAGTGTTTAGATAGCTTTTTTGCCCTGACTCGCTGCACTAGATTGTTCCTTAGCCACCTCAGAAATGCTGGATACAGTTCATTCCAAAACCTTCAGTGCCACAGAAAGCTCCATGGATGCCTCAAATGTAGGCAATGGGGAGTGGTCACAGGAAGGTGGTATTAAGAAATAACCAATATGATGCCAGGCACAGTGGCTCATGCCTGTAATCCCAGCACTTTGGGAAGCTGAGGTGAGAAGATTGCCTGTGCCTAGAAGTTCAAGACCAGCTTGGGTAACCTGGCAAGACCTCATCTCTGCAGAAATAAAAAAAAAAATTATCCAGTCATGGTGGCATGCATCTGTAGTCTCAGGTACTTGGAAGGTTGAGGAGAAGGATTGCCTGAGTCTAGGAGGTCAAGGCTGTGGCGGTGTGATTGTGACACTGCATTCCAGCCTGGATGACAGAATGAGGCTCTGACTCGGAAGGAAGGAAGGGAGGGAAGGAAGGAAGGAAGGAAGTAAGCAAGGAAGGAATGAATTACCAATATGAAATGCTCAAATTGGCCAAGAAAACAGTTACCAGGCTTATATACCTGTTCAAATCCATCCACGGTTTTTCTTTGAGTCATTTAAACGTGGGGCTATTTTGTATTTTAAACCCATATGTCATTTCTATAGTTCACTGAAAGCCCAAAACCAAGAAAAGACCTATAAAAACTATAGCTGTTTTTTGTTTTGTTTTGTTTTGAGGCAGAGTCTCACTCTGTCACCCAGGCTGGAGTGCAGTGGCATGATCACAGCTCACTGCAGCCTCCAACTCTGGGCTCAGGTGATCCTTCTGCCTCCGTCTCCTGAGTAGCTAGCACTACAGATAGGCACACATCACCATGCCCGGCAAATTTTTTTGATTTTTTTGATTTTTTTGTAAAGACGAGATCTTGCTATGTTGTCCAGACTGGTCTCAATCTCCTGGACTCAAGCAATTCACCCACTCAGTTTCTCAAAGCCCTGGGATTGCAAATGTGAGCCACCATGACCAGCATCCTGAACAATTTTAAAACCTTAAATGGTTTGACTCCATTTACTTCTTTCTTGCCTGTCGTGCTGTTATCATATATTTTACTTTTACATGGCTTATAAACCCCACAAGACTCGATTATCACTGTTGCTTTGAACAGTCAATATTCTTTTGCATTTGTCTTTAGATTTACTCTTTCAAAAGTTTTTCACTACTTTCTGCAGTTTTGAAGCTCCTTCTAATATCACTTTATCAGCCTGAAAAAAAATTCTTTAAATTTTTAAATTCTTTGCTTTTTTTGTAGTTTTTTTCTGCTGCTAAAGATTTTTCACAGTTTTAGTTTGTTTTCACTTTTGAAAGACATTTTCACTAGGACAGAATCCTGGCAGTTTCCCCACCAGCACTTTAAAGAGATCATTCCATTATCTTTGGGATTTCATAATTCCTGTTAAAAGTTAGCTGTAAGTTTTATTACTCTTTCTCTGAAATGATCTTTTTATTCCCCTTAGTTTGCTTTTTTAAAGATTTTCTCCAATTTCCTTTTAAGTTTGCCTTATTGTACCTAAGTGTGGTTTTCTTTGTACATAAGTTTTTGGAAATTCAAAGCACTGGGTTAGAGTTTTACATCGATTTTGAAAAATTCTAAGCCATTCTTTCTTCAAATATTGCTTCTATCCCATGCTCCTGTTCCTATCTTTCTTATACTCTAAATAAATGCATTTAGACCATCTAATTGTATTTCACATGTTCCTTTGCTTTACACGATTTTTTTTTCATTTTTTCCCCTCTGAGGTTGAATTCGAATATTTTCTATTGACTCATCTAGTTTACCAGTTTTGTCTTCTGCTGTGTCCAGTTTGCTTTTAAACCTCATCAATCCCAACTCCAGTGTGTGGATCATCTTTCCTGTATTTCTTGTCTTTGCTCCTTACCCTCAGTCAGATTTCTCTGCCTCTTCTTAATCTCATTAATTTTTATTGTATGCTGGACCTTGTATATCAAAGTATGGAACTAAACTGTGTAATATTTTCTCAGAGATGGTTCCTACTTTCTTCTGTTGTGTAGATATAGTATAGAGCTCACGTCCTTGACATTTTAAGGTGAGCTGCATCCTGGAGGGCTGGGTTGCAGCTTTGGATAGACTTAATCCAATTCTGTGTAAAATGCCTCAAGAGTGAAAAAGAAAAAGGCATGTCACAGGCCCTTCCCTCCAGGAGAAACTTGACTCCTAAATTCTACAGGACTGGGAAATTTTATTCTGTGTTTTCAATAACCAGGCTTCTGTGCCTCTCAAAAAAAATTGTGTGTTTTGAGTATCTCTAGATTCAAGTCCCTCATGCCAGTTCATATGGCCACATGGTTTCTCATTTCTTAATGAAGTTCATCCCCAACACTGGATCTGAACATTTATCAAAATGTGGCAAATATTCCAGAGAAGAAAATGGCCAAAAAACTATCCTAGGAAAGAATTTTCTATGTCTGGAATTTTAGCTCATATAGACCTCCTTAATTCCTTAATTCTCAGATGTTTTGAAAAATACAACTCTTGCAATTTATCCAGTTTTTCTCTAACCATTACAGCAGTTATAATTTACTTAGGGTAGCAGACTACTACCCTAAGTAAAGAAGTCTCTTTAGTATGTTTATTCTTTCTACTGTATTTACTGTTTAGGTATGCATTTTAATCTTTATCTTTTAGGGTTTGCCCCCTGGAAATTACAACATACATTCTTGATTTATTATTATTCATCTTTAGTTAGAACTTTTGATGCTTCCCAATGTTACAACAGTGTGATTTCATTTACCCCCTTCTCATTCATTATGATCTTGTCAACTATTTTACCACTATGTATGTTTTAAACTGCATGTGACATATTTACTGTTGCTTTAAACAGTAATTTCAATAACTTTTATTTTTTATTTTTTATTTTTGAGAAAGTAGGATTTATTGAGAGGACAGAAAAGCTCCCAGAGTTGGAGGGGACCCAAGGGGGTTGCCCGAATTTTATTTTTTCCTACACATTTACCTTTCAAGGGATCTTCATTATTTCCTGCAGTTCTGTTACTATCTCTGGGATCATTTTCTTTCTTCCTGAAAAACTTCTTTTAACATTTCTTCTAGTGATGATCTGCTGGTGAAAAACTTTCTACATTTTATTTTTTGTGTAAAAAAATCCAAACATTTCCTTCAGTTTTGAAAGATAGTTTCTCTGAAAAGAAATGTTTGGTTTGAAAAGGTTTTTTGTTGTTTTCTGCATCTTAAGATGTTATTATATTGTCTTCTGGCTTTAATTTTTTTTTTTTAATTATCTGTAGGTATTATTTTTGTTCTTTTGCATGTAATATCTTTCTGCATGCTTCAAATTTTTTTTCTTTGTCTTTGGTTTTCAACAGTTTGATTGTAATGTTTTTAGAATTAGTGTTCATTGTGTTTATCCTGGTAGGGGTGTAAGGGGCATCTTTTATCTGTTGGTTGGCGTTTCCCCTCAAATTTGGAAACTCCTGGCCATTATTTCTTCAAATGTTGCTTCTGCCCCATTCTCTCTCTCTACTCTCCTTCAAGGACTCTAATTATACATATGTTAGACTATGTTCCACATGTCTCTTACATGGTCTCGTCTTTCATTATCATGAAAGTATTTCTAATATACCCGTGTCTAATTCTAGAGTGTATTCTCTTTCATCAATCTATCTTTTAGCCTACTACTACACAGTTTTAATTACTATGCATTTATTACCTAATTCATAGTATGGATTGTCCATTTATTCCTCTTTTCTAAGAAATTTTCCACTTATTCTCATGAATGAATTATTCTAGGTGTATTTCCCTCAAAAGTTGGTTGCCTTTTCATGTTTATTAGCCAGGTAGACATGCTCTTTTATAAAGTTTCCATTTAAGTCTCTTGCCCATTCTTCTATTGTCTTCTTTGTCTCGTTCACATTGACTTGTAAGAGTTTACATATATAAGAGTTCATTATCTGATATATGTGTTACAAATATCTTCTTCTATTCTGTAAGTTTTAAAATATTCTCTTGCTGATGCCTTTTGATAAAGTGAAATTATTTGCCCACAATGCAACCCAACTCATCTAGCTTTATATTTACAATTGATGTTTTGGGATACTACTCAAGAAGTGATGGAGTGGTGGGGCCTCTCCCACATAGTCAGGGATACCCCAGTCTCACTTTTCCCTTCATGCTGTCCCATTCCCAGCAGGTGGGGATAGAACACAGATGTCTCATATCCCCAGAGGCTTTGTCCCCCTCCCCCCAGCCAGGGCCATCAATGTAAGTCATGGCCAGCAGATTCAGAGCCCAGCTGGCCACCCCTCTTTGATGTGGCTGCCTTGTCAGGAAATCAAGGGGTCCCACACCAGCACTTTCCTCCCCATAGTGCTAGTTCTGTTCACACATGGAGGGTGCAATGGGTTCTGAGGCAGCTACCAGCGCTGGTGTGAATTAACCTCCTCCCAGCAGCAAGAATGTACACCAAGCTCTAAAAGACACTTGAAAAGGCCTCCTAACCCCTTACTCCTGATTCTCTATAATGATGCTGACTCTTTGAGTCAGGCCTGTGGCTGCCATGACTCTATGAAGACACCAATGGAGTTTTGGGATCAGATTAACTGTCAAGCCTGCAGGACATTGAGCTAGCAGCTGACAGGGTCACAGTCAGGCCTGTATGGGCCATGCAGCTTTCCTATCAGGGCACCATCCTAGGCACCAGCAACCACAGGCAGGACCTGGGCATAGGGTCTTTGCTCATGTCTCCTACAGTTTTCACAAGACCCTAGGCATGGTTGTCCTCAGGGCATACACTCCAGTCCAGATCTACAAGTTGGGGTCCTCATTGTCTTAACATGGCCCCTGGTAGGAGCAGCATTTCAGAGTTATGCTCCCAAGTGTCGCTCCAGTTGACAGAGTGCCCTGGGCCTGCCTCTAGCCCTTTCCTGATGTAGAGCTCAAAACGATTCCTATGGGCCTCCACATGGCCCTGGGTCACCATCATGGCATGTGTGATGGCCCTCTTTATGGACAGGTAGATAACACTATCCCACACGGCCTGCAGTCCCTCTTCTGCAGATCCTCCTGGAACCTGGAATCTGCAGTTCAGGTGGCTACCAAACCCAGCCAGTAGATGGGCCACTCACCACCTGGGCAGGGACAGGCCCCACGCTCACCTATCTCCATAAGAGCTCAAAGTTGCCAGAGTCACAGCTGCAATTGCGTTTGCAGTCCACAACCTCCTCGACGTTGTCCTTCTGCACCTGTGCACAGAGCTGTGCTGTAACAGGTGTGGACGGGTGCATGGTGGGGCTGGAGTTTATCTCAGTCAACCAGGGCTTGAAGTGTCCTCCCTCCTCTCAGTGCAAAAACAATCTTCCTTCAGGGTCCGTCCAAGGGCTTCCTAACCTCAGGACCTTCCTGTAGGGCTGGGTGGTGGCTCTGCCCTGTGGGTCAGCCCTGTACCTGGGGACATGCTGGGCCTTTCTGAAGGCTGAGCCATCAGGAAATGTGGCCAACACCTCACTTATAAGACCTCTTTGTGGCTAGTAGGGCTTGGGGAAAGGGCATCTTGGGTCCTGGGTATGTGGTCAGGCAAAACGCCCCCTGGACCTCAGGAAACCTTTGTTCTCCTACAGGCTCTCTAGAGCCTGGCAGCCTCCAGGAGGCTGTGTATTCATCCCCCAGGTATTCATCCCTGAGTCATGTAGGGGGTCTGTGCCCCCTCCTGGCCATCCAACCTAGTGTCCTCCCCACAACTACTCTCCCCCTCCTCCAGCCTGCTATGGCACCACTATAGTTTATCCGGTCCAACCTCTGCAAGGACAGCATCAGTGTAAGGAAAGCCAAGAAGCAAATACCACCTATCTCTATCTAACCTTAGTGCCTAAGCTTTGCTCTCAGACATCCAGCTACTGAAGGCGTGGTGATCTTGAACTATGCCAGAACCTGCCCAAGAACCCCTGCAACCAGTTCTCCGACAGGAATTGGGACTGAAGGACAAAAAAAAAGTACTCTCCTTCACTTTGCCAGTGTCCCTAAGGAGGCCAACCCAGAGGAGCTGTAACGTGAAGGCCACCCATACCAAATCTGGTAAGAAGATAGAGCTCCTCACTTGTAATTGTCAACACATAGACAATAAGGCTCCGAAAATTGGTTTTACCAAAGATCAGTCTGCCAAACACTCAGATCCAAATCTATTAAATGTGCACCCCCTTGCGTCCATGACACCCATGAAGACAGTGGAGGGTGTCGGCCGCCTGGAAAATCAGGTAACTGTGCAGGTGCTTGTCCTTATCTGTGTCCCCTGCTTGCTTATTTGAGGGCCACCTGCTTCATTCCCAACCTTCACGAGAGGAAGCCACTGTGTCTTTAGGACAAGGAAGAGAGAGGGTTTTGATGCTGGGGCCCAGGGTGTGCTCTGACAAGGGCACCGGCCTGAGCCTGGGAGTGGGGTTGGGACACATGGGCACCTGTCCTGGGCCTAGCACCAGGGTCTCTGGGGAGTGCCAACCAGGTGGATAGCGGGATCCTGCTGAAGCAGTTACAATGGGATCCCCTCCATAGGATCTGGAGCATCTTGCTACCTCTCAGGGTATAGTACAGATTGGAGGGTTTGAGTTACACCATTTGAAAGCATCAAGTGCCCTGGCTGAGTGAGAGCGAGGTGATGAGCAATCACTGGGCTCTTGTGTTGGGTTTTCTGAAGATTCTGAGTGAGGGTCACCTGTGTGTGGCATGAGGAGACAGACGGGGTATTAGGCCATGTCTGTACCCATACAGAGTATGTGTGTGATGAAAAGACACAGGCAAACCCAGCTCCCCCATCTTGTTCTTGTTCCGCCCAGGTGCACACAGAATATCCCCACCTGATGTTCTCTCCGCTTGAGGCTCTCTCTCTCTTTCTTGCTCTCATTCCCTCTCTCTCTCTCTCTCTCTCTCTGCCAAAGACTGTAAGTTCAGGGCAGGAGCTCCTACCACTGTCTTCACCACAGCATCCCCAACACTTGCAAGTGTGCCAGGCATACAGGAGATACTCCATATTTGCTGGACTCACCCAGAGTGCTCTGATAGTTTATGAATGTCTCTGCACCAAGGTAATGAAGGTGACCTCCAGGGATACTTTCCAGAATCATCTTTGCTTCTCTTTACACTTAGGTCTACACATACACTTAGGTTTGTGATGCCCAAGGAGGACAGGGCCAACCCTTGCCCAGCCCTCACCGAGGCCTGTCAGCCTCCCCATGTGGGCACCTGCCAGGCTTTTCTGTAATGAAAAAGTATTTCTAGGAATAGGTCTCTTCCTAAGAATGGAAGGAACTTCAATGGTACACACAGCTCCAACTGAACTACGTATTAGCTGCTGTAACAACATACCACAAACTGAGGAGCTTAGAACAATAGAAATTTATTTCTCACAGTTCTTGAGGCCAGAAATTAGAAACTAAGGCATTAGCCGGGTTGTGCTTCTGAGGGCTCTGGGGAAGGATCCTTGTGGCTTCCTCAAACTTCTGGTGGCTTCTGGCGACCCCTGGTGTTACTTAGCTTGTGGCCCCATCTCTCCAATCTCTGCATCCATCTCCATACTGGCATCTTCCCTCTGTGTGTGTCTGTGTCTGTGTCCAAATTTTCCTCTTCTTGTAAGGACAGCATTCACAGATTGGGGCCCACTCTATTCTACTATGACTTCATTCATTGATCACATCTGCAAAGGCCCTGCTTCCACATAAGCTTCCAGGTGGATGTGAATTTTGAGGGAGCATCGTTAACCCAGCACATGAGGTGTTGCAGATGTGGCCAGAGGGACCGGGCTGCTTTGCACTTTGACACCATCACCTGAGTGGTTGTTGCTCCCAACAGACACTTCAGTGTTTGTCTCTCTGTAGTGTGCAATGTGCTCATCTGCATTTTCCACTCACTAATGAAATGGCCTATTTTCAGACATTCATTGACCTTTTAGGTTTTCTGTCTCGGAAAGTGTTGTTCAAGTTCTCTGTCAATTGTCCATAGAACCATGGACCTGTTTTCTTTTTTATTTGGACTATTTATCTTTTTCAGTTGATTTGTGTTCAAATACTGTCTCCCACTTTTAACTTTTCACTCCTTTATGGTGTCCTTTGATGTACAGCCATCTTAATTCTAATAAAATTAGTCCCGGCGCAGTGGCTTTTGCTTGTAATACCCGCACACTGGGAAGCAGAGGCAGGAGGATTGCTTGAGTCCAGGAGTTCAAGACCAGCCTAGGCAACATAGCAAGACCTCATGGCTACAAAAAAAAAAAATTAGCCGAGCGTACTGGCATACACTTGTAGCCCCAGCTAGGTAGGAGACTAAGGCAGAAGGATCCCCTGAGCCCAGGAAATCAAGGCTGTGGTGAGCTGTGATTACGCCACTGTACTCCAGCCTGGGCAACAGAGACCTTGACTCAAAAATAAATGATTAATACATAAAATTGCTCTATATTTTGCTTTGTAACTGGTGGGTTTTGTGGCTTGTTAATGAATGTGTGTGCCTCGAAGTAATGAAGGTGACCTCCAGGGGTGTCTTCCAGAAGCACTGTTGCTTCTCTTTATACTTATGTCTATATGTACATCTAGGTCTCCTAGACTAGATGTGCTGTGTGGGATGAGACAGGGCCTAATTGATTTTTACATGGGCACACAACAGGCATCTCATGAGAAAGCCCCTCTTCACTCCTCTGGATGGTCACCTCTGTCATTATACAAGGAAGAACCCCCCAAAAAATGAAATTATTTTTTGGAGGGTGGGTGCCTTGTAGTATAGGATTACCCCGTGAGGTAAGTATTCTAGGAACCCATCAGCATCAGTGTACCATCTAGCATTGTTGCGAGAGGCTGTATTCATCTTTAGTGATTTTTTTTGAAGATTGTTTCAACACATTTGCCCATTTCATGATGGATGATTTATGAATGCACCTGCTCACACTACGCTGAATGCTCAGCAGTTTTTGATCAAAAACAGCATGACCCCCTTGCCCCACCCTCCCTGTTCACCTGATCTCACCCTGAGACACTTTTTTGTTTGTTTGTTTCCCCAAAAGAAGAAAGTCCTCAAAGGGAAATGTTTTGCGGATGTGGAAAATGTGAAACAAAAAACGACAGAAGCACTAAAAGGTATACAAATTGATGAGTTCTAAAACAGTTTTAAGCAGTGGAAAAAGCATTTCAATAGGTGTAGTGCATCAAATGGAGAATATTTGAAGGTGACTGAAGTTTAAACATGTAAGAATAAATACACAATTTTTAATAAATAAATTCCTGGACTTTTGGGGAAGTCTCTCCTCATCTGCTCTGAGCCTATGTCACAATGTCTTCATTATATAGCTTTGTAGGATATCTTCATGCCCATCAGGCAAGTCCCACAATCTTGTTTTCCTTCCTTGGAAATAACTTGGCTGTTCTTTTTTTTTTGAGTTGGAATCTCACTCTGTCATCCAGGCTGGAGTGCAGTGGCACACTCACAGTCACCCCAGCGTCGACCTGCTTCTGCCTCAGCCTTCCAAGTTGCTGCAGCTACAGGCGCATGCTACCATGCCCGGCTAATTTTTTGATTTATTGTAGAGATGAGGTCTCGCCAAGTTGCCTAGGCTGTTCTTGAACCCATGGGCTCAGGCAATCCCCTCACCTCAGCCTCCCAAAGTGCTGGGATTACAGACTTGAACCACCGTGCCCGGCCACTTGGCTATTCTTAACCCCTGTACTTCCATGTAAGTTGTAGAACTGGGCTGTAAAGACCCACCAAAACACAAACACACACACACACACATACACACACACACACAAATTGGAATTTTTTATTGAGATTAAGTTAAATTCAGGGATAAGTGACTTCTTTACAATATTGAGTCTTTTCATCTATGAACATGGTATGTCTCTCTAATTATCCTTTAATGGTTCTTCATAAACTACTACAATTTTCTCTGTGACAGTCTTGTACTTTTGGCTACATTTATTTTTATGTATATTTTTATTTTATTCCATTATAAATGATATCTTATAGTCAAATTTTTATTATATCTACAAATTATGGCTGGTTTGTAGAAATGAATTGACTTTTTAAAAATCTAGTCACCTGGACAAGCATTTTTATAAATTCTACTAATTTATTTAAAGATTCATTTGATTTTTCACGTACACAATTATATAATCTGAGAAATTTTCTTTGTTCTTGTAATCATTATTTCTTTTATTCTTTTTCTTATTGCACTGTCTAGGACCTTATTTCATTTATTCACTCATTTATTCTCCTCATTCCATTGGAACTCAAGTGCACATAATCTGATTAACTATAATTCATGACTCATGACATACTTTCATTGTTTGTCTTTGCATGGCCTAATTTTATTTAAGTAGTTTTAATAATGTAAGAAGAATCTGCAAAAAGTGACCTACACCCATCCATCTAGTCCCCTACTCCCTACCCCTGCATCCCCCTTGTAAACATCACTCTTAATCCCACATTCATTATCCCCTTGTTTTCCTTTGTAATTAGTTTTATTGCATCTATATATGCTTTTTTGCAATTTTAAAAATTTTAACTTTTTATTTATTTATTTATTTATTTTTGAGTTGGAGTCTCCCTCTGTCGCCCAGGCTGGAGTGCAGTGGCACACTCACGGCCACCGCAGCCTCCACCTGCTAGGCTCAAGTGATCCTTCCACCTCAGCCTTCCAAGTAGTTGGAACTACAGGCATGCACCACCACGCCTGGCTGATTTTTTAATTTATTGTAAAGATAAGGTCTCATCGAGTTGCCCAGGCGGGTCTCGAACCTGTGACCAGTCATCCCCTCACCTCAGGCAATCCTCTCACCTCAGCCTTCCAAAGTGCTGGGATTATAGGCATAAGCCACTGTGCCTGACCTGTTTTTAATTTTTAAGGCGGGCATCACACTGTGTGTATTACTTGGAGACTTACATTTTCACTAAATATCCTATCGCTAAGGTTCACCTATGTTGCTATAGATCCTTCTATGTTGCAGTTTATTCATACACTTCCCTGTAGTTGTTCATTTAGATTGTTGCCAGGTTTTACTTTTGTGGACAGTGCCTCTATGAATATTCTTGTACATATCTTTTGCTGTGTGTGTGAAAGAGTTTCTCGTGAGTATATACCTAGAAAGGGAATTGCTAGCTCATGGGATATATGAATGCCTGGTTTTAGGAGACAATAACAAACTATTTTCCATAGTGCTTGAAACAATTTCTACTACTACCAAGAATGTGTAAGAGAGTTTATGGATCTACAGAATCACCAACACTTACAGCCATCAGATTTTCTAATTTTCACTAATCAAATGAATTTAAGAAAGTATTTCATTGTGATCTTGCTTTCACTAATTAATGGTGTTACATATCTCAACATATGTTGTTGATTATATAAATTTCCTCTTTTGTGAAATGTTCCTATCTTATGCCCGCTTTTCTATGGAATGACTTGTGCTTAGAGTGTCTCTTGTGAATATATTCTCCCAGTGTGTAACTTGTGCTTTCAGTTTTTTTAAAGATGTCTTTTGATGAACAAAAGTTGTTCATTTAATATGGTCAAGTTATCAACCCTTTTCTTTTAGTCAATGCTATTTTTGTCTTAAGAAATCTTTCCTTAACCCCCAATTTAAAAGACCATTTCCTTAACCACAAATTTAAAAGAGTATTTCCCTATATTAATTACTAAGGGTTTCAAATTTTGTGTTGGAAGGGTTTTGATTTTTGTGTATGGTGCGGGGAAAGGAACAAATGGTATCTTTGTCCATATGGATAACAATTTTTTCAGTCATTTTATTTTTTAAAAAATCCCTTCCCCCTTCCCTCCCACCTCACTGATATCCCACCTCAGTCCACTTGTGGGTCTGTTTCTGGAGTCTTTGTTCTGTTCCACTGAGGAATCTGTTTATCACTGCACCAATACCACATTGTCTTAATTGTCTTTCCATCTCTATATCTAGTATGGAAAGTTCTTCTTGGTCTTTCTCCCTTGTATGAAACTGCCATGATTGTCTTATCAAGTTCTACAAAAAATTCTGTTGTGATTTTGTCTGGTATTGTATTAAATCCATAGATCCATCTAGGGAAAACTGACAAATTAATGAAATTATGTCTTCCTATTCATAAACATAATATGCCTCTTCATTTACTTAGACCTCCTTTAAGGTTCATAATTTTTCCTATAGTGCTATTATACATATTTTATTAGATTTAGTCTTAGCTACTTGATATTCCTATACTACTGCACATGGTGGCATCTCTATAAGTAAGTTTTCTGCTGGTATAGAGAATGCAACTGAAATTTGCATATTAATTTTTGAAATGGTCACATTTTAAAACTGTCTAGTTATTTCTAACAATTTGTATGTATATTCTTTTGAGTTTTCCTTGTAAATAATTATATCACGAGCAAATGATTTTATATCTTCTGCTCTAGTCTTGTTGTCTCTAATCTCTTAGTCTCATCTTACTGTACTGGCTACATCCTATGCAATGTTAGGTATCTTGTCTAATTCCTGATTTTAAAAGGAATGGTTTTAACATTCCTCATTTATAATGAAATTTGCTCTAAGATTTTTAAATGACCTAAATATAGATATAAATGTATAGATACTCTAGCATGTTAACAAAAAGTTTCTTTCAAATCCTTACTTGCTAAGAATTACTATGAATGCACACTGAATTTCCTCAAAAACTTTTTTGCATCCATAAAGTTATAAGCATCTTCTCCTTTCTTCTGTTAAAGTGGTGAATAGCATCAATCTTGCATTCCAGAAATGAATCCAACTTGGTTTGATGTTGGGTTTGATATATGGCTGAATTCAGTTTATTGCATGTAGTTACTTTGTTCTCAACCACAATTTATTTATTCATACTACTGTTAATAGAAATTTACATTGTTTTTAGTTCAGGCAATTACAAATAGTGCTGCTATAAACATTCTTGAATTTAGTGGACATATATAGGCATTTCTGTAGGAATGGAATTGTGAGGTTATGCATTCAGCTTTGGTAGACACTCCTAAGCAACTTTCCAAAGTGAAATCTAGTTCACATCTCTCCAGGGTATGTAAGTATTCTATTTGTTCCATACATTTGTCAATATGAGGCATTCTCTCTTTCTGTTTTAAAAAATTTTAGGTTGGGCATGGTAGCTCATGACTGTAATAACAGCACTTTGGGAGGCCAAGGCAAGGGAATTGCCTGAGCTCAGGGGTTGGAGACCAACCTGAGCAACATGGGGAGACCTCGTATCTACAATAAATCAAAAAAATTAGCTGGACATGGTGGTGCATGCCTGTAGTTCCACCTACTTGGAAGGCTGAGGTAGAAGGATCATCTGAGCCCAGCAGGTCGAGGCTGTGGTGGCCGTGAGTGTGCTACTGCACTCCCGCCTGGGCAACAGAGTGAGACTCTGACTCAAAAAAAAAAAAAAAAAAATATTTAGCCATTCTAGCAGAGGTGGATTCACATTGTGACTTCAATTTTGATCTCCCTGATAGCTAATGAAGTCAAGCATCTTTTCATATGTATGATCCATTTGAACACACACTTGTAAAGTGCTGGTTTTGTAATTGGACAATTTTTTCTGTCGTCCTCTTCTTATTTACTTGTAAGAGTTCTTTACAGCCAGGAGCAGTGGCTCACACCTGTAATCCCAACACTTTGGGAGGTAGAGGCTAGAGGATTGCCTGAGCTCAGGGGTTCGAGACCAGCCTGGGCAACTTGGCGAGACCTCATCTCTACAATCAATTAAAAAATTAGCTGGGCATGGTGGTGCACACTTGGAAAGCTGAGGCAGAAGGATTGCCAGAGCCCAGCAGGTCAAGGGTGCAGTGGTCATGAGCATGCCACCCTCCAGCCTAGGTGACAGACTAAGGCTTCAGCTCAAAAAAAAAAAGAAAGTTCTTTACATATTCTCAAAACTAGTCCTTTGGTGGGCATATGTATTGCAAATAACTTTTTCCATTCTATGATTTGCCTTTCACTTCCTTAGTAATATGTTTTGATGTACAGAAATTACTCATTTCACTATATTCTAATATCAACTTTCCTTTTATGATTAGCAGGGGGTTTTTGTCCTGACTGAAAAATATTTGCCTATCCCAAAGTCATAAAAATAGTCACTTCTGTTTTATTATAAAAGTTGTATTGTTTCATTTTTCACATTTAGACCTATATTCCTTCTGGAATTATTTTAGCATGTGATCCTCAGTGTCTTCCTTGTAGTGAACAGGAGTCAAGATTCATTATTTTTCTACATGGATATTGGAAACACTGTTTTCCCATCACACTGCACTGTTATCATAACACAGGTGACTGAATGTATACGCTTCTGTTTTTTATTCTGATCCATTCCAATTTGTCTATCTATGTTTATTAGTCAGGTTTCTGCAGGAATAACACTACATAACAAAGATCCCTCCCAACTCAGTGGCTTACAATAGCAAGCACGAGCATTTACTTCCCACAGGTCTTCAGGTCAACTGTAGCTCTGCTGGGTTCCACTGGAGATGTCTCAGCTGGGCTCCAGGCGGCAAGCTGAGTTCAGCTCTGCTCCATTTGTCTCCTTCTTCTGGGACCAGCAGCTCTGCAGGGCATCTTCTTCACATAGCAGAAGGTAGAAGCATGAGAGGATGAGCCAACCCATGCACACATATTAAAGCTTCTATTCACATCCCACTGGCCGAACTTAAATCACTGGGTGAGGAAGGATGCTCTGCAGCAAGGAGGAGGAGGAGGAAAGGAGCGATGTGTTCTGGTCAATAATCAAACACACAGCAGTCCAACTTCTTAGTCACAAGTATTCACTTCCCTTCTGCAAATCCCCCACTCCAAAAATCTCCCCAGTCAGGGCGCCAGCTACAAATCCAGGACTTCATGATTCTACATCAGTTCTTGGTTTTACCTCATTCGTCTTCATCTGGATAACTAGGAGCCAAAAGTTGTCCAGTCTGGAGTTTGCTTTCCTGTCTTCCATGCTCTTAACTCAGTCCATGGCTGATGAATGGACACTGAAGAAGATACAAGATCCCTGGGTCAGAGACAAAAGACATTGTTACTCCTGGGTGGCAGGTCTGTGTCAGTCCCACAGGGCTCAGGGGGATCACATGTGTGCAGTGGGTACACACACAGCTGAGGAACACTGACCGTGGATAATTGACTGCTTTTGGAAAGACACCTGTGCACCTAGGGGTGCAGAAAAGACCCAGGGAGGACTGTCTCTCAATAATTCACCACTCATCTTAGCTTCTGGCTGGTTTTTACATGAGTGTGTCACTCCATCAGCTACTCTGACTAGCAGAGGCTAGGACTAAGGCTATTCAATTTGTCTCATCCAGTATCTACTTAAGGCCACTGTCATCAGGAATCCATGCAGCAGGAGGAGGCCAACCTGCAGTACAGAACTAAGAATTGTTTTTACAAACCATGAAACCATTCAACCATTAAAGGCAGCAAAAAAAAACAAACAAAAAAAACCAAAGGTGAACATGTGACAGAGACCATATGTGGCCCACAGAGACTAAGATATTTACCATCTGGCCATTGACTGAGAAAGCTTGTCGGCCCGCTGTAGATGGCCTGAACAGAGGAACACAGCTCAGATTAGCTTCCAGGGCCACACGGTATGGCAGAGTTGGCTGATGGAATGGAAGCAGCAACACCAGAACCAGGTGTCTTCACTCCTGAAAGTGTCCACAGTGACACCGCACCCAATAACCCTGATAGGTGTCTGGGTATGATGTGGTTAATGTGCCAAGATTAGGCTGCATGATGCCCAGGTGTCTCAGCCCCCTTTGCTTTGGGGCATACAGTACCTGTGGCAGAAGTCTCCATCTGTCAGCCATGGCAGGCTTCTACTTCATAAACACAGAGCCCTCTGCTGCCTGCAGGATCTATGCTGGTGGGTGGTGCCCATCTGGTGAGATGCTGGGTCCGGGTGACCTGGGCAGTGCAGGACTGCTTGGCAGCTTGCTTCTAGCTGATCTCAGCGGAGAACAGGCCTTGCTCTAAGCATCTGCCTGAGTGATCCAGACCATGTGACTGGGTCAAGGCTCCCAAGGGGACAACTTTCATCTGCCAGTCTGTCATTGTCCACGTAGCAGACCAGACATCCAAACCGTTGGCAACTGCCCAAGGGTCAGTAAAAATGTACCAAGGTTCATGATGACCGCTGGCCAGAGCTACCAGGACTGCCCTGAGCCACTTCGGTGTCCAGCCCTGAGGCAGTGACAGCCCAGTAGACACTGTCAGGTCCCGACTGAGCCGACCCACCTGTGAGCCAAGTTCAAGAAGAGCCCCTTGAGCCCATGTTGTGTGGCAGGCGGGGATGAGGGAGAGTTTTTCCCAAAGGGTTCGTTGCCAGTGTTTCACGTGAAACCAAACGGCCCTGCAGCCGCCGTACGCGTCCTTGACCGTCCACTCCAAATCGAGGGGCCAGGTTTGCCGGGCCTCCCACCTGGCTGGTCATCGAGTCCAAGCGGACCCACTCACAGTGGGGATGTCAGGCCGGAGAGCGGCAGAATCTCCCTGGGTACACGGTTTTAACCTGCGCTTGGGAGCGAGAGATCTGGCGCCTCTAAGCAAGAAGCGCTAGGCGGCTGCATCCGCAGGTGGCGCTGCGGCCTGGTGGACTCGGCAGCGCCGAGGTTTCCCTTCTCGCGAGCCACCTGCCATATTGCTGAGTCAGGCGACAGAAAGGCATCCTAGGGAGACGACCTGCAGGTCCCGGTGTCTCCCCTCTAAAGGTGGTAGTCCTGAACGAGAGAACCTGACACCTGCGATGGGAGCGCGCTGGAACACACTCGTGTCTGGCAGCTTGAGAGGGGGCGGCTACTGCAGAGCCCCGCCCCCCGCTGGCCCCGCCCCAGATGGCCAGCCCAAGCCCCATCCGCGAAGCCCCAGAAGCTGACAAGCCTGCGAGAGGGGGCTGCAGCAGCCGCTGCTGGGAATGAGGAGAATGTCGGGGCGTGGGGGCTAGGGCGGCGCAGGCCATGGGAGCAGTGGACGGGAACTCTGACCGCCAGCCTGTGCGTCTCCTTCGTTCCCTCACTCACACCTTCGCCTGAGCCGTCCTCCTCATGAATATCCCAGCGTCTGGCCAGTGCCGGGCCCCAGGGGCCCCTTTCTCCTGCCCCATGGATGTCACCAGGTCTTGTCCTGCGGTCCTGGGTGTGCTCAGCCATCCCCAGCCAGCGCTGTGGCAGGGGCAGGTACCTAGTAGCTCTAACTTCACCTTTGAAAAACCGCCTTCTCAGCCGGGCTCGGTGGCTCAGCCTGTAATCCCGCGCCTTGGGAGGCTGAGGTGAGTGGATTGCCTGAGCCCGCGGGTTCGAGACCCGCCTGGGCAACTTGGCGAGACCTCATCTCTACAATGAATCAAAAAATTAGCCGGGCGTGGTAGCGCGCCTGTAATTCCGGCAACTCAGAAGGCTGAGGCGGAAGGATCATCGGAGCCCAGCAGGTCGAGGCTGCGGTGGCCGGGAGCGGCCACTGCACTCCAGTCTGGGCCACAGAGTGAGACGCCAACTCAATAAAGAAATAAAGAAATAAAGAAATAAAAATAAAAATAGAAGCGGACCTGCATAATGAACATTTGTATACCTAACCCCGAATTGTACCCCACATCTTTAAAATTTAAAAAAAAAAAAAGTTGTAGGCGCTCATGAGGGAGGCGGCAGGTGGGGAAGGTGTGCCGGCGAGATCCCATCAGAGGCGAGGCTCACGCTCCCGCCCCGGCCCTGGCCCTCAGCGCCACCCGGATGGCCCAGCCCAGCCGTGAGCAAGGCCATCCTCATCTTCAGCAACCACGTGAAGCCGAGGCTCTCCAAGTCCTACCAGCGCTACAGTGAAGGTACACAACAGCAAATCATCAGGGAGACTTTCCATTTGGTATCTAAGGGAGATGAACATGTTTGTAATTTCCTAGAAGGAAATCTGACAACAAACTGATTTACGGACATTATGCAGCATTATATTTTGTCTTCTGTGTGGGCTCTTCAGAAAGTGAACTTGGCATTTTAGATCTAATTCAAGTATTTGTGGAAACATTTGACAAATGTTTTGAAAATGTCTGTGAACTAGATTTGATTTTCCATGTGGATAAGGGTCACAATATTCTTGCAGAAAGGGTGATGGTATTGGAGATGAACATGAAAGAGTTTGTTACTCAGATTGATGCACAAAATAAACTGGAGAAATCTGAGACTGGCTTAGTGGGAGCTCCTGCCAGTGGTGTATCTGCTGTAAAGAATATGAATCTTTCTGAGATCCCAAGAAATATTAACATTGGTGACATCAGTATAAAAGTGCCAAACCTGCCCTCTTTTTTTGGGGGGGGGGTCAGAGTCTCACTCTGTTGCCCAGGCTGGGGTGCAGTGGCACACTCACAGCTACTGCAGCCTCCACCTGCTGGGGTCAGGTGATCCTTCTGCCTCAGTCTTCTAAGTAGCTGGAACTACAGGTATGTGCCACCACACCTGGCTAATTTTTATGATTTATTGTAGAGATGAGGTCTCACCAAGTTGCCCAGGCTGGTCAAACCTGGGTGCTCAGGCAATCCTCTCGCCTCAGCCTCTCAAAGTGCTGGGATTATAGACATGAGCCACCATGCCTGGCTAAACTGCCCTCTTTTAAATACAAAATTTAAAAGGCCACTCCCAGGTAAAATCCAAGGAGAAAAGTCATCTAAGTTTACCATGCAGTTGTTTGCCAAAAATAGAGGAGAAGAGTCTTAACTTCTGCTCTTGAACTTACGTCAAGGTACTGTATAGAAAGTTGTGTAAAATCGGTATGAAAGCTCAATATTTCTTTTCTTTCTCAGTGATTTTAGAGAAATTTAGTAGTTCCTATGTGATTTTGTTTTTCTTTTCTAAACTGCGTTTCTTTGCCCACCTAAGGCATGTCTGTCTCAATGTATTGGCTATTACGGTATTTCAAAAAGTATTTGAGATATTTCTTTAATAATGTGCAACCTAAAATGTTAGTATTTTGTATGAATCACAAGTTCAGCATTCCTTAATTCCTTCTGCTATTTATCACACAATTGTTATTTTAAAAACCAAGTGTGTATTTCAAGAAAACATTACGACCTTTTCTCTTAGTTTATATAAACTCCAAGGTAGATGGACTTCTAAAGCACCTTTCTGTTTGTCTGATAACTACTTCAGCAATATTTTTTTTACAACCCTCTGACTCAACAAAGTAAATAAAAATTTATTTTATCAGTGTTTAAAAACAGTTTTAAGAGGCTTCTTTAAAATGTCCTATATACAGAATCAAACTTTTTTCCTAAGCCACACCTACTGTCTCTCCTCCACATTTCATGTTACCAAATCACTCTGGCCAAAATTTAAGCCAACAAGAGATAGGAAAAGCAAGTGTAGACAAGAAGTGGATCTCTCCTATGCTGATTATGCCATTCTATTAATTTGTTGAATAACTTCCTTCTGTGATATTAGGTGCCTCATTATTTAGGTAATACTGTAGAGACATTTTAAATATATTTGGGCATATAGGACTATGTAATATTACTCCAAATACCCCACAACTTAAAAATAATTTTAGTTTTCAAATCCTTTCATATATTTTGAATATCTGGTCCTAAAGATTCTTCACAAGTCTTTTAATAGAATGGGCGGACACTGAAATGTTTGTTTAGTGATTAATCTAGAGTTTCCACAAACGAACTACTATCAATGGGAAGAAAACATTGGAAAATCAGAAGGAACATATACTTGATTTCTGTTATTTTCAAACTTGCTTTGCATTGTTTCTTTCTTCATACACATTTCCCCCCATTATTCATATACATTTTTTTCTTTTACTCTTTCCACAAGACCATGAGAAAAGTGAAATAGTCATCCCTCTGTATGAACTGGAGATTGGTTCCAGGACTGGAGTTCCCACAGATACCAAAATCTGAACACATTCAATGCCTGCAGATGGCCCTGTACAAGAGTGAGACTCTAACTCAAAAAAAAAAAAAAAGAGGCAGATTTTTGCATCCCTTGAATACTATATTTTCTTTCTCTCTCTCTTTTTTTTTTTTTTTTTGAGTTGAAGTCTCACTCCATCACCCAAGCTGGAGTGCAGAGGCACGCCACAGCCACCGCAGCGTCGACCTGCTGGTCTCCAGCGATCCTTCCGCCTCAGCCTTCCAAGTAGCCAGAGCTACAGGCTCGTGCTACCGCACCCAGCTAGTTTTTGATTTTATTGTAGAGACCAGGTCTTGCCAAGTTGGTCAGGCTGGTCTCTAACCCATAGGCTCAGGCAATCTACTCGCCTCGGCCTCCCAAAGTGCTGGGATTACAGGATGAACCACCAAGCATCAGCACGAATACAATATTTTCTAAGTTTGGTGGAAAAAAAATCCACCCAAATGGGGACCCGCTGAATTCAAACCCATGTTATTCAAGGGTCAACTGTATATTACTTGACATATACAGTTAAAGTTTGTCTTGGAAATAGCCATAAATGCACTTGATGCTTCTGTGAGGATCAAAGAGTTAAGTGAAGTTGCAGACCATTGCTTGATACCAAGACAAGGAAAAGGAATATAATTCCCAGTCATCACTTCTCCACTGCTGTCTTTGGTCCCCCATTCCCCATCCCTTTAGATAGTTGCATCTTGTGAGTGAGTATGGAGGTTTTGACCTCAACAGACTTCAGAGTCTAGGATATCAACCTACAGCAGCTGTCTCTAATTTATTATCATTGTTGAAGTCAAAATTTAAAACATAAATCTTTGATTTTATCATTTACCATAAATCTTTCATTAGCTGCAAATTACTTCCTACCTTATTGACTTTGAAGCTTAAAAGAACATATCAAGCATTACTGTCTTGCCTTCCTTTTTTTTTTTTTGCTCTGAGTGACTCTTTTGCTCTTACATATAGGCAGAAGTTATATATATTTCAATTAATTTTACCACTAATATTGTGTGATGAGTCATTTTTCTTTTCTTTTTAAAAATTTTTGTTTACAAAGATTTTTAAAAAACTTTATTTTAAAGATGTGGGGTACAATTTAAGGTTAAGTATACAAATGTTTATTATGCAGGTACCCATGTTGATGAGGTGCACCCCCCTCAGACCCCCACCCCCGCCCCAGCAATTTCCCACTACTGACAATCCTTTTCTTATAGTATTACGATAATTGTTCAAGGTCCACTTACGAGTGAGAACATGTGATACTCAGTTCTTTGTTTCTGTTATATATAACTTAGTATTACAGACTTGAAGTCTTTCAAATTTATTATTTGGATGTTAGAGTTTCTAAGGAAGGTTTGTAAGCATAGTTGCTGAATATCAGAAAATACAATATCAGTACTTAACTGTTTTCTCT